>CAJQZJ010024984.1:0-13930 GCA_907164525.1 Lophiomys imhausi | reverse complement strand
TGTGTGTGTGTGTGTGTGTGTGTGTGTGTGTGTGTGTGTGTGTGTGTCCAAGCAAATGTGAATCCAGGTTGATGTCAGCAAACAAGTTATATATTCTTCCTTGGATATCTTCACCTTTTTGTTGGAGATAGGGTCTTTTGCTGACCTGAAACATCAGGAAGTACATCAAGCTTAGACTGGTTGGCTGGCCTAAGGGATCCGCAAGCCTCCATCTTACCATCACTGGCATTACAATTGTGCTTTATCATATCCATCTTCTTCTATGGGTTCTGGGCATGAGAACTCAAGTACTCGAGCGTGCAAGGCAGGTGCTTTTCTGGTTGAACCATCTCCCTGCTCCAGAGGCTTAAAATTCTATGGAAAAAACTGGCAAGAACACACACAGACTGAAACTGGTGGAGGGTGGCCTAGGAGAAGGAGCACAGGGGCCTGGGTGGGGTCTCCTTTTTCAATAAATATTTGCTTTGTATTTCTTGTTTTGTTTTTTCCTCAATTTGCTTCCCCTTACTTTTTTTATGCTAGGATTCTTATTGAACCAGGAGTTTGATGACTCCACTAACTGGCTGGCTAGTGGGCTCATGGGATCCTCCTGTCTCTACATCCTCAGGGCTAGGATTACAAGGTGTGCTATTGTACCTGAGTGCTCCTCCTCCTTTGTCATTTGGATGCTAGGGAGCACACTCAGCTTCTCATGTTGTGTGGTGAGCACTCTATCAACTGCTGCCACCACCTTGGTTCTGACATCAATCCGTGTGTACCACCATGCCCTCCTCAGGTGTGTTTTAACTGATCCAACTTTCCCTTCTACATATCTTTCCTGGGTCACTGATCTAACAATGTGTCCTGGAAGTATTTGGTGCAACAAGGTGTCCTAGGAAGAGGGTCATTTTGGGTCTGTTCTAGTTGGGCCCATTTTTGGGTAGCAAAATATAAAAACCAGAGAAAATATCAGTATGACACAGAGCTCTGGAGAGCAAATGCTGAGAAGTGTAGCTTTATCATCCACTAGAATTTTAAAGTGACTTATACTTCTTATGTCTCAATTCCATCCAGTGTAATGGGGAATTATAAATCATAGTTCTTTTATAGTTCTTTTGATGGTTAAATTCAGTAGCTTTATTTTCCCATCAGCTTCCTAAAAATAGGGATTCCTATGCATTTTATTCTCTGTAGTATCTGTAGAGGTGAAGTCTGAGCAAAAATAATGTAGATATTGATATTTGTTCAGTGAATGGCTGTATCGGAGAATGCCTAACAATGCCTGGAACACAGTAACCCTTAGCACATGATGGTTGTTGGTGTGGTTTTTCTTTATACTTTGTCTTTATTCTTTCAGTACTGAAGTACAGTGCTGATTCATGGAAAGCCCCATATGTGCTAAGAAAAATCATACCACCATGTCCGAAAATGAAGCTGGAGTTAAAAACCAAGAAAATACCTTTCACAATAGCTAAATGGAGATAGTCTTGCACTTTAAATCTTCTCCACCAACCCCTTTGGAAGAGCACTGTATTTATTTATGCTGACTTACCTTTCTTCAGGATGTATAGCATAATAGAATGACCTCTAGGTAAACAATATTAAATCTCTCATCCTTTTGTTTACATTGCTAGCTGTCACTGGACTCAGGGCTAAGTCTGGCAAAAAATATTCTTAATTAGAAATATTCAGAAAGTTAGCGTTATTAAATAATAGGAATCAGTGACCGACGAGAGTTTGCTTAATTAGTTGGTCATGGGCGGCTTGCAATTGGTTTAATCAGAAAGTCCCTGTTGATGCTGTTTCTCAGAACAGTTGTTCCGTGATGTTTTCAGGATTGAAATCAAAAGAACATTTTTCTGCAGTCTGCACAGACCTGCTTGGCATATGCGCTCCTGTTTATGGAAACTCCAAACGTATATTTGTATTCTTTTGAAAGGGTGGGAGTTGGAAGGGAGGTCACAGGGGAGATGAGGGCTCTAGCTTTCCACTCAGCAACCTGAATTCTTGTAGCCTTATCTGGTTTCAGAAAGTGAGCAGAAGTTTAAGCTTAGTCTAGACTCTGGCTGACACGCGGACAAAAGAAAGGAACCTGCTCGGTTGAGGCGTAGTAGCAGATTCTACTGGACAGGTTGCCTGGGAGAGAGACCATAACACAGCAGAGGTGCCCTTTCCTCTGGTACTGTTTTTAGACATACACACTCTCATTGCTTGACCACTCCAAAAGACAGTCATGACTGCTAAAACCTTCACAGATGAAACAGACTCAGGCAGCAATTTGTCTAATATTATACAGCTAAGAAACGGTAAACTCAAGTCCACAATAAGACATAATAGACATTTTTATATAGTTTCACTATGGGACCTGTCTTAATTATTTTTCTGTTGCTGTGATAAAATTATCAGGATAAGCGCAACTTGAGGGTGAAGGTGTTTCATGTATCTCATAGTTCTAGAAGATACGGCTCATCATGGTGGGGAAGAAATGACATCAGGCAGGGAGGTCATGGTGGCAGGGACAGAAGCCTGGAAGGGCACATTTCATCTGCAGCCAGGAAGCAGAGAGTGAACAGGAAATGGAGCTTGGCTCTAGAGCCTCAAGGCCCACCCCCAGTGACTTACTTCCTCCAGTGAGGCTCTGCTTCCACTGTTTCCATAAGTTCCCCAAACAGCCTTACCAACTGGGGACCATGTGTTCAAACACATAAGCCAGTGAGAACATTTGGCTTCCAACTGGGTTATTGCGGGGCAGTTCTAACATGGTATATTTTAGTGTATTTCCAAAAGGCAAATACTTAATAAATATATAATCAAAACACTTTATATTTAAGTAAAACAATTCCTTCATTCTGTGCCATAGCCTGTCAGAGTCAGAAACTTCTTGATTATGAGGCTGGGTTTTCTAACTCAGGTCTGTACAAAGAGGTGGGGTACAGAGAGGTTAGTGGGATGCACCTGTCTCACCTTGGTGAAAACCTTGCCTTGTGAACTGTTCTGTCATAGAGCCTTTAAACCTTTCCTGGGTATTTACCCAATGGACTCCAGGCCAACATACCATAGAGACACTGTCACATGAATGCTTACTTGAAGTGGATAAATGATGAGACCAATCCAGGTGTCCAACTTCAGAGAAACAGAAAGAAAATGGGGCATGAGAACACATACCATAAAGAATGGAGCGTTTGCAGGAAAATGGATGCAACTGGAGATAATTACACTGCGAGAATTAAGCCGACCGTAGAAAGACAAAGTTTATATGTGTTGTTTCATTTTTATTTTTTTATGAATAGTTTAAGCATTTTTTATTGATTAGTAAAGATTTGACATAATTTCAACTTAATATCCAAGCTAATAAGCGACTTTACTCTTTTGAGTCTGTTGAGTTTGATTTAGAACTCTTACTTCTTATTCATGTCCCATGTTGGCATTCAGCAGTTCTTCAAATCCTTCCATGTGCATCCTTCCTCGTCGATGGCATAGATTAAGGCTGAGTATGAGGGAGTGATACAGGAAAACAGAGAGGTTTCAGGGTGCTGAAACCTCTTCAAATGCTACACAGGGACATGCCATTGTACATATGAGAAGTCTCAAAATGAGCAGCAACCATCATGGAGCCCAACGTGAAACATGGACTGATAACATGGTAATTTCCTTTTATGAGCTCCAGAAAGTTCATTGTGCAGGAGGGCATGCTGACAATGTGGGAGCCTGTCCCTGTGTGGGAGTTCATGGGAGATGGATCTTGGCATTTCCCTTTCAATTTTGCTGTAAAACAGTAACTCCTCTACAAACTAAAGTATTTTTGTCTTATATGCATCTACCATTTTTTTCTTTCTTTTTTTTTATTTATTACTTCAGGTTACATCTCCATCACAGTACCCTCTTTCCACTCCTCCCAGCCCCACCCTCCCACCTTCCACCCCCTATCCATTCCATCCCACTCCTCTGGAGTGGAATGTCCCTACATAACAGTCCCCTGCCCCAGATCAGCAGTCATATGAGGGCCAAGAGTCTCCTCATATACTGGGGGCCTACAAGGCAGCACCACTAGGGCAAAGTGTCTCATTGACAGGAAAAAAGTCTATGTTCCTGTTCCCTTTGGCACATTCATTGTAGTATATGGCTACATAAATTCACGTATGAATATTGACATGAAAATAGAAATAAAACTGTTTAAGGGTGAAAGTGACTAGAAAGAGGTGGGTGGTATAAAGGGCGGGTAGAAGGCTATGAGAAGAAGTTTTCTCAGGGTACATACACATACATGAAAACTTAAAAAAAGAGATAAAAAATCCTTCAGATGCATGTGTGTGATATGTGTGTAGATGTGCATGTGTGTGAGTGTATGTACATTTGTGTGTCACATGAATGTGGAGACTAGAGGTTGATATCACATGTCTTCCTCAGTAACTTTTCACCTTATTTTTGAGACAGAGACTCTTTTTTTTATATATATATGTACTTTATTTTTTTTCAAGTTACATCTCAGTCGCAAACCCTTCCCTATTCCCCCTTCCTGTCCCACCCTTCCACCCTCTTCCCCCCCCCCAACAGCTTCTCTTTTCATTCCAACAAATGGTTCTTTCTCTTATAACAGTAAATTCTATACAAAACAGCAGAATTAAATATGCCACATTTATGAGAGTTAAATGGCCCAGTATACCTTCCCAATGTCCAGTTCATACATATTTGGCCCCTGACTTTAACCTTCTACCTTCTAACCATCTCCATGAGTTTAAAGTTCTATAACTGACTTAGTTTTCATACTAACTTGCATCACTATTATAACCATCTTCTTAGATCTAGAACGCCCTCTTGATTCCTAAACAACTCAAAATTTAGCTATGAGACTCAAGCTGTCTATTCTTCAACCACCTCAGAGACCTGAGAGGGATAAATATATTTGCTTATATAGGAAGTGCAGGGCCTGCAGCTTCCAATACTTAGAAATGTGAAGCTCTGGCCTCTTGATACCAACCGTCTTAAACTGTTTAGGATAGTTAAGAAAAACAAACTCCTAGTCATGCATGCATGTCACCTTGTTAGCTACTAAGACAGTCTATCACAGATATTCTCTAAGCTACTCAGTAATCAAGTTGTTAAGAGACAAGCAACATTTGCTTATCTAAATACAAGAGCTAGATAGGGCATCTTCAAAAACCCCAAGAGATCTGCAGAATATGGCATTCAAAGATGTGGTCTTAAATTAAGATTTTTTTTGATATCGTGACATATCAGCTCCTGACAGCACCCCCTATTCTACTCCAAGTAGAAGAAAAGCATCGAAGAATCTCCAGTGTGAGATGGTTGAATTAGTGGCAAGCCTATCTCTTGGCATGTAAAAACTCCTTGCTTCAACTGCAGACAGACTGCTGTCCAAAAAGGACAAAACTTGGTAGCAGGGAAGTTGACAGCCTAGCTCTGCCAAGACAGGGTAGGTAAGTCCTTCACAATCCCTGCTCTACAATAAATGTCTGTCAGAGAAACAGGACCAAAAGGCTGAAGACTGATGCAGGAATGTATGGAGAGAAAATGGGAACTGTCCAGGTAGTTACTGGTTTGAGACAGAGACTCTTATTAAGCTTGGAACTCCTTGATTTGGTCAGGCTAGCTGGCCAGTGACCCACAGGAGTCCTCCTGTCTGACTCCCCAGGACTGGGATTACAGACACATGTTGTCATGTTTAGCTCTTTCTTTCTTTTTTGTTTTGTTTTGTCTTGTTTGAGTCATGGTTTCTCTGTGTACACCTGACTGTCCTGGTCTCACTCTGTAGACCAGGCTGGCCTCGAGCTCACAGAGATCGGCCTGCCTCTGCCTCCCGAGTGCTGGCATTAAAGGTGTGTACCATGCTGCCCGGCAGTTTTTTTTTTTTTAAGGTTAATTTTTTTATGTGTATGAATGCTTTATTTGTATGCATGTATGTATATTATGTGCATGTCTTGTGCCTGCAGATGCTACAAAGGGGTGTAGGATTCCTTGGCTGGAGTTACAGATGATTGTGTGTCCCCGTGTGGGTGTTAGGAACTGACCCAGGGTCTCTTGCAAGAGTAATAAGAACTTTTAACCTCTGAGCCATCCCTCCAGCCCCCACTCTCAGCTTTTCATCTGAGTGCTGGGGAAGCAAACTCACATCCTCATGCTTTTGTTCTCAGTACAAAAAAAAAGAAATTCTTTAATTAGAAACCTACTTCTTTAATAATAAAAGCCATAGATCATTTCTGGAGTCTTCCACTAACAAAGTGGTACAGCCCTCTTCTGTTTTGAAAGTACTTTATCAACACAGTCACAAAAGAAAACTAGAGAATGAATAATTCAACCCTTTGTCCCTCCAATTAATAACAGGTGTTTGGGAGGAACAAGAAGGGTGACAGATCTTTCTCCACCAGACAGAAGTCAGCTTTAAAAAAAAAAACTATGAGCCACAAATACCTGATAACTTTCTTCTTGTCATTAAGAAATGGTCGTGTAATAGAGTAAAACACACTCAGTGCTCAGGTTGTCTAGATTGGTCTTGTTGTTGTTTCCAACAAAGAATGTCAACTAAAGTGTCAGGTCAGTAGCCCTTGATATCTAAACCACAATGGAGATCCAGGTTTGCTCTTTGGTTCTTTTTGCACACATTCCTGGAATTCATGAATTTTGCCCTGAACTTTTGGGGTGTGGGGGAGCAAGAACCAACATTTGGACAAGACTTCTCAATTAATGCCAGTCATAATTCTGACATTCCTGTTCACTTCCGTGTTAGCCTGTGACGGGACTGGAGACTTGTATTTTGTTTCCCTTATGGACCTAGCAAATGAATGCACACTCTTGACTATTTGACAGGTGTGGCAAGTGTGCGTAGATGGAGCTGCAGCTGGTGGTACTTTGCCTTTTAATCTAGGTGATTTCTCACCTGTGCTTTGCCATACTCGACCAGGGTTTATCAAGTCATGTCTGGAACGCAAACGTACATTTGGATTTTAGGTGCAGAAAAATAAATCACTGCCAGGCCCCGCTTTATGATTTTCAGGTTCTTGTGTCAAATAATGATGCAAGGCTTGCAGAACATAAGGAATTTTAAAATGGCAACAGGATTGCTCTCTGAAGCAGAGGGCATGGTTGTGGAGCACAGAGCAAAAACAGGGTCAGCTTTGTTAATGATGTTCAGATGGAGAAAAGCAAGAGGGGGAAAGAGAGAGCTGACGGTCCAAGTCAGGATGGTGCAGCATTGTGGGAGATAGGCATGTGATCATGGGCCTAACCAGTCAAGGGGAGAAATCATCACAAGAAATTCTTACATCTGTTGATACTATGTTGGCTTGGTTGGTGTGTTACTTTCTCACTGATATAAGCAATTAGACATCAATAAGCAATTTAAACTCAGTGGTTTTAAGGGAATGAAGTTCATGGTGGTATGAAAGGCATGGTGTTGTAAGTAGCTCCTTGGTTGGGGCAGCAGGAGAATGAAGCTGATTGCTTGCTCATATTTCTTGGGAGCGAGAAGCAAAGACCAGACAGTACTTGGAGTTCCATTTACTTGTGTGTGCCTGCTCGGCTGGGTATGAGCCATGTGTGTGCAGTGCCCTGTGGAGGCCAGAAGAGGGCATCAGATCCACTGGAATTGGAATTACAGGTAGTTGTGCGCTGTTGGCTATGGATTTGGGGTCTTAAACCTAGGTCCTCTGCGTGAGCAGCAAGGGTTCTTGCAGCAGTCTCCTTACAGCCCATAACCCACTTTCTTCAGTGTGACTCTGCCCTCCAGGGGTTCCAAAAACTCCTCAAACAGCACCACTTACTGGGAAACAAGTATTCAACTATTTGAGCCTGCGAGGGGGCACATTTCATTTCTGTACTCTAACAGTCATGTGTGTGTGTCTGTTGTGTTGTGTTTTTTAAGCTATGTAGTTTGTCCTTTAAGCTATGTGTTGTGTGTTCTTTAAGCTTTGTAGGTTATAGGGAGCAAGGTCAGCAGTTACCTACTGGTAAATTAAAGCGTGAGTAAAATGCAAGGAAAAAATAATAGAGTAAATCAAAAGTGCTGTCCACTCCTTCCTTCTGCATCGAGCCTTTTACCAGGTTAGTTTTTATTAGAGAGGGAAAAGATATCTACAGCTAAACAGCAAAAGATCCAATGTAAATTTCTGTTTGTCTACAAGCTGATCTTGAACTTCCAAAGGCTTTTTACTTCATAGAAAAAGCATTTTGGTGCTTCCTCCATGTTTTTGCATCTGGAGAGGGAGGCCCCTATGTCCAAGTGCTGAGTGACATCCTCAAGCATATTTCTTTCCAGTAAAAGTGGAAAATATCAACCAAGGTTTCAAAGGAAAGGAAATGTAATGTATTTTCTCATCAAATTTGGCATTATCTGTTTAGCAGGCAGGCCTTTAATCTTCAGCGTGGTATTTTTCCATTGTATAATTCCGAGTGTGCCTTAAATCTGTCTCCCCCTTTTAACTTCGTCTTTCTGAAACACGGGTAGAGTTTGCACAAAACTTATCTTCTTTTCCCATTTGTTTCCTCAATACTTTTGATTATCACTTGCCAGAGTTCCTCTGGAGGAGCTTGCCGTTTTGCCTCTGCAAATATTCAGTGTAACACAGATAAAGCTTCTTTGTTAGCATGAATTCGTTAATGACCTGGTTAAAAAAGAACTTTCCATTTCTGGCATCCTGGGAGGACTAAAATGACTGGAAGCTTGCTGATGGGGAAGCTTCCAATGGTATAAAACGAGAAAGGTGCAACCACAGGCTTAAAAAACCATATTAAATTTCTTAAATAAGAAGGAAAACCAAACGACTTTGTCCCAGTACTTGGGGGAGGGGGCAGGGAGATCACCACCCTTGCCACTATCCTTTCTTCCCAGAGCTTGAAGAAATGTGGGGTGGACCTTTAGGAGTTAAACCTTAAAACTATAACATTGTTGCATTGGTACCAATAGAGATATTTGAAAACAAGCAAAGGGGAAGGGAATCGCACGGGGCTAGCAAGAATCAAGATGCCCTGCTGATGAGATGGATTAGAATAGGATGTGTCAGTTGAATGTGTGAACAATGCCAGCAGAACATTTGGAATGGCAATAATTGGCAGTATCCTTACAAGCAGTATGTAGGGCAGACAAGCTTTAGGAGATGGACTTTAATCATTCCCCATACACTGGCAGGGCTATGCCTGTGATAGAGTCTTAAATTTTCCTATTTTTTTAAGATCAGTTTCATGAAGTATTCACATTACATACCAACCATCCTTGTCAATATCCTATGTTTGACAGTCAGCCTGATAAGTATTCATTAACTAACTCGGTTGATAAGCTTTGAAAGAAGAGAGCTCACACTATATGTTCACAAGTAAAATGTGATTTCTTTCACATGCCAATACGTACATTAAAATTCTAGTCTTACACATACTGTAGGTGACTAGGTGAAGGGAATTAAGAAGGGAAGAACCTGTATGTGAGGTGGCCGAGGCTCTGGCAAAATCACCAGCCATGTGCCACTCTCTGAGCATCTCTCCGGATGCTCCCAGTCATGCTTGTTATCCAGGCAATGTTGTGTGTCTTCGTCCAGCTTACTGAGAAACAATTTTCTCATTTCTTACATTAAGCTTAATTCTCTTTTCTTATTGACCCACTTGGAGTCTCAGGGTACTCTGAGAACAGTTCTGGATGGTTCAACCTGTCCTCTGCGTATGCTTACTCTTGGTGTTTTGTTTTTGTTTTTGTTTTTTTGTTTTTTACCATTTCTGATCCCTAATTTTGATCTTATTAAAAAATAGGGTCCCCCAGGGCTACAATTGGAGGGATGGCACAATTAAGTTCTAGGCTTTTTGTGTTGGATTCAATGGACTCATAAGTCATATAAATTAGTTTGAAAATTTCACGTACCCATCAGGAATTTTGGACACATTAGTTTAATTAATTTTTACCATTAATAGATTTTTGGTGTTGCCTCTGCTTCCTCCAGATGGGAAGACAGGGAAGAAAGGGTTCATTTTGGCTTACATTTCTGGGAGGACATAGTCCATTACAGTAAGGAAGACATGGCGTGGTGGTGTGAGCTAGGAAGCTGACCGATAACATTTCATCCAGACAGAAAGCCGAGAGGGGGTGAGAGGGAGTTGAAGGGAAGAAGGAAGAATGGGAGGAGAGAGAGAGAGAGAGAGAGAGAGAGAGAGACAGAGAGAGAGGTGAAAGCAGCAGGGAGTAGGGTGATGCTATCTTCAAAGTCCACCCCCCCCCATGACATACTTCCTCCAACAAGGCTAGAAGTTCCATAATTTCTCAAAAAGTTCAGCCAATTAGGGTCCTTGTTCAAATACAAGGGCCTACTCTGAAACGTTTCTTACCAAACCACCACATCAGCTCCTTTACTGTGGAGGTCAACCAAAGCCAGAAAGTTTTTGAGAAACTAATGACATGAAGAATTCGAGTACCAACTCCCGATAAAAGCAACCCAACAGGCAAGGGACTTTTTTTTTTGGCTTCAAATTGCTGCTGAGAAGATTGGGACAGGTATATGAGGGTCTGCAGGTGACACAGATTCTGTGTTAAACGACAAGCAACGTAAGGGTATCAGAGCTCAGGGGTGGAGACTGGCCTCTGGGCCCTCTGCATTTTGGCAGCCATCCATCACAAAAGCCCCAGAGATCCCAGCGGAAAAATCATTGCACAATGAGTTAGGAGTGCCCCATGTCTAGAACAGGGTGTAGATAAGCCACTTGGGGATGGAGTGTGAAGTCCTGTATCCGGAAAGCTTCACTCATACACCTGTTTTCCATCCCTAGCAGGTGGTGACATTATTTTCTGTTTTTGGAAAACCTGGGTTGATTTTTCAGCACATTTTCGTGGTGTCATATGAGGAGTCTGGGTGTCAGTTTCAATTCACATGAAATATCTAGGCTTACACGGTGAGAGTGAGATTTTTTTTTCTACTCTTGGGTAATTTTATATTTTCTTAACTTGGGAAATGGACCCATGAAAATGTAGCACTTTGCTTTTGCCCACCCCCAAAGAGTCTGCAAAACACTTCACTTTCTACGCTCTACCGTCTCTGTTCCTCATTTATAATATTTTCCCTTGGTTTTAGTTGAAATTAATCTTGCCATTATTAGGTTTCTGTCAATCAGAGTGGTGCCATGGTGGGAATGATGTCTATGGATTTGGTTAAGCCACAGAACTCTCTCTCTCTCTCTCTCTCTCTCTCTCTTTTAATAAATGACACACATTCAAGAGGAAAAATGTCACCTTTAAGAAACTTAAACAAGTTGACAAATGTTTCTTTAAGTGGAGCTAATTGCATGGAATATTTTAAGACATTTCCATGGAAAATGTTACAGGACATCCCTAGAGGATTTCAGGGAACTTTCACAGCTATTTCTTACTCCATTGGCATTTTACAGGGTCCCGTGGAAAGCAGGGGTAGTTAATTTCTCTCAGTTAATGGAGGGTCCCCAAAGCACAGACAGCTATGTCAGGAGATAATGATGCTACCATGGGTGGCAGGGCTCCACAAATGGTATGACAAGGGGGCAGTTGAGCTTGGTACACAGGGAAGTTCTTTGTTTTTATTCAATGTGTCTCACTAATATGCCACCCAAGTTCTTTTGATTGTTCTGAAAGAAGAGAATTTTTGTGAATTTTTACTTATACTGGAGAGTCTGATATTTTAAAGATTATTTGTGTGTGTGTGTATGTGTGTGTGGTGTGTGTATGCACATGCATGTGTGATGTGCATGAATACATGTCTCAGAGAAAGCATGGTGACCAGAGGACATTTTTTGGAGTCTGCATGGCCTTCTACCTCATTGAAGCAAAGCCTCTCATTCTGTGACGGGAGTTTGTTCCCTAGGCGATTAGGCCTCAAGCTTTTATCTGATTTCTCTCTCTCCACATCCCATCTTGTGGGAGGTCTGGGGTTACGGATGCACACCACCACATCTATGTTTTAATTTGAGATCAAGGGATGGAACTCAAATTGCCAGGCTTGCACTTTTGACGGCTGACCTTTCCCTTTGGCCCTTGGTTGGGACATTACAAATGTTGCCAAATGACAAATGATTGACTTCTTATTAATTTGAAGACATGGAAGGATCCCTAACTACTGTCAGCACGAAGTCTGGGCTGTGGAGTCGTCTCTCCTGCTTCTGACTGTGCTTGCTTTCATCTTTCATATCTGCTTCTGACATATGCACTGTCAAGGTGCTGCTCTCAATTCCGTCGCCACGTCTCTCTGAAGCAAATGGTCTCATGGCATCATCTCACGAAGATTCAACTTTTTAAAATATTTAACTGATAGCACACGGCCGTACCACAATCATGCAACTATTTTTTGGTTTTTTTTTTAACCGCTTTTCTCATTTGTATTCTGAACTCTTTAAATTGAATTTGTGATATATGGTAATGGGGCGTATTGTGTATGACCAACTGATAAGAACTAAGAGTTGAGTATCTGGTTTGTGGCAGGGAATTCACCTGGTATAATCCCGGGTGCAGTTCAGAAGCCAGGAGTACTGGAGACTTTTAAACTCTGACATTGAGTATGTGATATCACTAGAAGGAATTCGGGATCTATTTACATGCTTTTCCACATTACGTTCTCTTTTTTTGTATTATTAATTTTTTCTTTTTTTGTTTATTTATTACTTCAAGTTACATCTCCATCACAGTCTCCTCCCTCCACGATCCCACCCTCCCACCCTTTCCTCCCTCTCCCCCTACATATGTGGGTTGCCCCTACATATCAGCCCCCCCAATTCAACAGTCATGAGTGTTAAGAGCTTCCTCTTGCATTGGGGGCCTATATGGGAACTCTGTTAGGGTAAAGTGTCCCACTAACAGGTAACAAGGTCTATGTTCCTGTTGTTTTTGGTGTGTTGGTTGTAGATAGTTATCTTGTACTACATGGCTAAAATCCAATTATAAGTGAATAGATGCCATGTGCATCTTTCTGAGCCTGGATTAGCTCTCTCAGGATGAGTTTTTCTAGTTCCATCAATTTGGCTGCAAATTGATTTCCTTGTTTCTGATAGCTGAGTAGTATTCCATTGTGTAAATGTACCACAGGTTTTTTTGTTTGTTTTTTGTTTTTTTTTAATCCATTCATCGGTTGAGGGACATCTGGATTGTTTTCAATTTCTAGCTTTTAGAAACAAAGCTGCTATTAACATAGATGAGGATATGTCCTTGTGGATTGGTAAGGAATCATTTGAATGTATACCCAGAAGTGGAATGGCTGGGTCTTGAGGTAGAGCTATTCCAAGTTTTCTAAGATATCACCGCCAGATTGATTTCCGTAGTGGTTGTACAAGTTTGCACTCCCACCAGCAATGGAGGAGTGTTCCCCTTTCTCCACAACCTCGCCAGCATGTGCTGTCATTTGAGTTTTTGATCTTAGCCATTCTGACAGGTGTGAGATGGAATCTCAGGGTCATCTTGAATTGCATTTCTCTGATGATTAAGGGTGTTGAGCATTTCTTCAAGTGTCTCTTGGCCATTAGACATTCCTCCTTTGCGAATTCTCTGTTTAGCTCTGTTCCCCATTTTTTGATTGGATTATTTGGTTTCTTGGTGTTTAATTTATTGAGTTCTTTATAAATTGTGGATATTAGCCCTCTGTCAGATGTGGGGGTTGGTAAAGATCTTTTCCCAATCTGTAGGTAGACATTTTGTTTGAGTGACAGTGTCCTTTGCCTTACAGAAGCTTTCCAGTTTCATGAGGTCCCATTTATTGATTGTTGGTCTTCAATCCTGTACAATAAAAAAGCATCTGGAGGTATCACCTTCCCTGGTTTCAAGCTATACTACAGAGTAATAGTAATAAAAAACAGCATGGTACTGGTATAGAAACAGAACACTTGATCAATGGAATCGAGTTGAAGACCCAGAAATAAACCCATACACCTATGGTCACTTAATTTTTTTTAATAATTTATTTTTTATTTCTTCAAGTTACATCTCAATCACAATCCCCTCCCT
>CAJQZJ010024979.1:0-12323 GCA_907164525.1 Lophiomys imhausi | reverse complement strand
CAAGAGATAGGCTTGCCACTAATTCAACCATCTCACACTGGAGATTCGTCGATGCTTATCTTCTGCTTGGAGTAGAATAGGGGGTGCTGTCAGGAGCTGATATGTCTCGATATCAAAAAAAAATCTTAATTTAAGATAACATCTTTGAATGCCATATTCTGCAGATCTCTTGGGGTTTTTGAAGATGCCCTATCCATCTCTTGTATTTAGATAATCAAATGTTGCTTGTCTCTTAACAACTTGATTACTGAGTAGTTTAGAGAATATCTGCGATAGACTGTCACAGTAGTTAACAAAGTGACATGTTTGCATGACTAGGAGTTTGTTTTTCTTAACTATCCTAAACAGTTTTAGACTGTTGGTATCAAGAGGCCAGAGCTTCACATTTTATTTTTAAGTATCTCTAGTTATGATACCATTAGGAAGCGTTACCTTTAATTTTGTATCAATATACAAAGATCTATTCACTTGTGGCTAAATATACTCTTAATTTTGTATCAATATACAAAGATCAATGCCTATGTAGCCCAATACAATCTTAATATTACATCGACCACATAACTTCTAAGCTTATGTCTCTAAGGAAACAGCAGGGGAAGAAACATGAGTTGCACTGGCCCTTATCTGCATTTATCAAAGGCTTTCAAGCAGCAATGAGCTCATTTGTACTCAACTTGTGTCCATCAACAGATGAAAATTGGGAACAATGTGAGAAATATAGTGGAATATTATATGACCTTAAAAAGGAAATCCTGCTATTTGCAATTAAATGCATGATTCCAAAAGTCATTGTGCTAAGTAAGCCAGACACAGAAAGACAATTGACTATGACCTCACTTACCTGTAAAATCTGAAAAACAACTCATAGAAGAAGAGTGTAAAGTGGAGACTGTCAAGGGCCATGGTGGGAAAGCCTTTGGTCGAAAGGGACAGTTTCAAGTAGAGAAGATGAAGGAAATGCAGAGATCTATTGTGCAGCATGGTGACCACAGTTAAATGTACTTAATATGAGAAAAGTGCTAAGATTGTAAAAGTTCTCATCAAGAACATATGTGAAATAATAGATCTAATTATATGTGTACATATGTGAAATAATAAATCTAACTATATGTGTACATATAATTATATATGTATATAAATATATATATGCTTTATTATAAATATATGTGTGTATATATAATATTAAGTTTTATGCAGAAGATATATAAATTTTGTTATTTATACCTTATAAACTTAGGGGTGATGGAGATAAAGTGATGCTCTCAGGAAAGAACTGATTTGAGAAAAGAATTAAAGATACAGAGTCAGAAAAAGTAATAAATACAAATAGTATAAGATGGAAAAATGCTTTGAGCATTAAAACAAAATCAGAGGGACTAAAAGAAAGGCCAGATTAAGAGGCTGCTCTATAGGAAAAGATTTTCTGAACAGAACACTGTTAGGACTGGCACTAAGAACAATTCAAAGCTGGACTAAATGAAAATGAAAACCTTCTATATGGTAAAGGGCATTGTCATTTGGAAAAAGTAGCTGCATAATAGATAAAAAGGATTTTTACCAACTACACATCTGATAGAGTGCTAATGTTAAAAACATATAAAGAACTAAAAACCAAAAAACTGGACATCAAGAAAACAACCCAATTAACAATGCGGAACTGATCTAAACAGGAAACACAAATGGCTAAGAAACACTTAAAGAAAGGTTCAACATCCTTAGTCATTAGGAAAATGCAAATCAAAACTACTTTGAGATTTTACCTTATACTATCTAGAATGGCCAAGACCAATAAAACAAATGACAGCTCATGCTGGTGAGGATGTGGAGTAAGGGCAACACTCATCCATTGCTGGTAGAAGTGCAAACTTGGGCAGCCACTATGGAAATCACTGTGACAGTTCCTCAGGAAGTTAGAAATCTATCTACCTCAAGATCCAGCTAATAGCTTTCGTGGGCATATACCTAAAGGACACTTCATCCTACCACAGAGACACTTGCTCAACCACGTTCATTGCTGCTCCGTTCATAATAGCCAGAAATTGGACACAACCTAGATAGATGCCTGTCAATGGATGCATAGATTAAAAAAAAAAAAAACATGGTACATTTACAAAACAAAATATTACTCAGCCATTAAAAAATATAAAATTATAAAATTTGCAGATAATTGGTTGAAACTAGAAAAAAGTGACCCTGGACGAAGTCATTCAGGAAGAAAATTATGGTATGTATTCACTTGTATGTGGATGTTACTGTTAAGTCACTGATAAGAAAAGTACAGTCTATATGACTATAGAGGATTTGTAGAGAGAGAAGGACCAGAGGGAAGAAATGGATCTTCCTAAGAGAGGGAAACAGAATAGATCAGTGGTTCTCAACCTCCTAAAGTTGTGACCCTTTAATACAGTTCCTCATATTGTGGTGACACCCAACCATAAAATTATATTTTGCTGTATCATAATTGTAATTTTGCTACTGTTATGAATTATAATGTAAATATGTGCTATGTAGGATATCTGAATGTGACCCCCAAGTTGAGAACCATTGGAATAAAAAGCTATTGATGGCCAGAGGTGGAAGCCTGGAATTGGAGGATCAAACTGGGAGAAGGAAGGAATAAGAATTTCAGAACTAAGAAGTTCTGAGGAATGAAGAAGGGAATATGGGCAGGGACCACTAAAACTAAGGACCATTTGAGGGGTCATATGGAAACAATACAGTGGAAGTAAAATATATACATACACGAAGGTTATCTAAATGAAATCACAAAATAACAGGGGAAATAGAACCCCAATTGGACATCTCGCATAACCAAATGAAGCTTCCTGTACTGGGAATGGGGTACATCTAATTGAGTTCTTGGCCAAAAGGATCCTATGGGAACCTTCAAACAATCCAAGCCATCGCCAAGGCTATTGGTTGCTCTCCACAAACTAACAGTAAGGCTGTATACCTGAAAACAATACCTACACAACACAGAGAAGTAGAGTTGTCTACCTAGAAGCTTCACCCCAATAAACTAGTGTTCATGCTACTAAAAGATACTCATTATGCAACCAGAGGAGAAAGGTAAAGAGAACTCAGCCACAAACCCTTCAACCTACAATGGGGACCTGTATGCAAGATAAGCTGGTGCAATGATGCACAAAGCTTGTGGGAGTACCAATCTATATCTGATTTGACTTAAGGTCCACTTCATTAGCTAGATCTCATACCCAAAGCCACTTGGGTGGCCAAGTACCTGAGACTAGATGGGTCAAGGACTAGGGGAAAACCAGTCCTTTTACTACTGCTCTGTCAAAGGAATATAGCAATAAAATGATTCTTAATGATATTCTGTTATACTCATAGATCGGTGCCTTGCACAGACATCAGAAAACTTCCTTCTGCAGCAGACTGAACAAATAAATGTCAGACATTAGGCAGAGAGTGAGAGACCTTGGAACATTCAGCACTAAACGGAATGTCTACATCAAATCCATAGGGTGCAGGGAACTCTGCAGAAGAGGAGGAGTCTAGGAGCTAGAGGAGATAGGGATCAAGGTCTTCCAGATGCAACAGAGCTGGTGCACATATGAATTCATAGAGACGGAGGCAGCATGCACAGGCGTAAGGAAGAAGAGATGACATGGGGGAATATTTGGAGGGGGTGGAGTGTGCTTGTGTGCATGTGCACATGTGTGTTTTGAAACTTGGAGAATCAAACAAGACAATTTAATTACAAGATATTTAACATACTTTAAGAAAAAAAAAACAGAGAGGGGGGCCAAGATGGCGGCGAACTGCACGGACGCATTGTGAATGTGGGAGAGAAGAGCCACAGAAAACACAGAGTTGTTGGACACTTTGCAAAAACCGGAGGGTCTGCCCCCCCCCAACACTCACAGCTCCCAAGGGACTGTTAAAAGTCCCAGGGCAAGGCTCTCCCCCCATCTCTCGCAGACACTGAAGCCACTAAATCCGGGATTCGGGAACTCACATTTGGAGAGGCGCCTGGTAAGATCGATCCCAACACACAGCAGGCAGAATCAAAGGCCACATGGCGATCGCCCACTAGCCTACTGGTCTTCCCACACCTCAGGAGGAAACTACTTAGGAAACTTTGCAGAATAGTTGAAGTCTTAACAAGGAAGAAACAGGGCGCTCGGCGGTGATCTGCAGCCGCTCGAGCCGGAGCAGGAGGCCGGCGGGCAGGTGGGAAGCGGGCGCAGGCGGGCGGGGCTGGAGCCCAGCACACCCACGGCAAAGCAGCTAGGAAGTGAGGCCGGCTCAGACGGCCGGAGGGGCCGAAGCTCCGCCCACCCACGGCAGAGCAGATACGGAGGGAAGTGGCCAGGCCTGTGGCAGAGAAGCCTAGTGGGTAACCAGAAGCCAGGGGACCATAGCTGTATTCTGGTAAACCCAGACATATTAGGTGTGGAGCTGGGCCCTGTCAGTCTCCGTGACGACAAACAAAGCCCACAAAATCTGTGCCTGGGCAAACAGGTCCATACCATCAGAACCATTACAGGCTGATCACTCAGTGTGCAACATAGAGAAGTCTGAATTGGGTGCAGGGAAACAATCCTGGACCATTACTCACTAACTGGGAATAGGCTGCACCAGCTCACAGTGCTTCAGGATATTAAAATCACAGTGACCCTGAGATCCCCCTGTAAGCAACGACAGGTAGCCAAGCAATTCGACTCCTTCACCAAAGCATCCCCTGTGGATCCAAACACAGAAAACAACAAGAACAGACAGCTAAACACACCCACATGGCCAAAGGTCCAAGAAAAAATAGAAATCAAGTAAATATGACTCCAACAATGCAGAATTATCCTAGCTCATCAAATTCGGATGACCTCACACCAACAGTAACACATGAAAACGATGACAATTATGCATTATGGAAAGTGATAGAGTCCCTTCAAGAAGAACTTAAATCCATGAAGGAATTCAAAGAAGCCACAATTTTACAAGCCAAAACGATGAACAACACCATTAAAGAACTCCAAGCCAAGGTGACAGAGCTTGAACAGGAAAAGGACAAAGCAATGAAAGATTTTCAGACAAAAACAAGCAAGCTGGAGAAGGAAATGTACAAAACGAACAATACCATACAAGACATGAAAATAGAAATAGAAACAATAAAGAAAACACAGTCAGAGTTAAAAGAAAAAGTGGAGAACCAAGGGAAGAGAACAGGAACTACGGATGTGAGTATCAACAATAGGATGCAAGAGATGGAAGACAGGATCTCAGGCATGGAAGATTCGATGGAAGAAATCAGTACAACATCCAAAGAAAATGAGAAGGCTAAAAAATCTCTCACCCACAACATCCAAGAAATTAAGGACTCAATGAAAAGACGGAACCTAAGAATCATAGGCATAGAGGAAAGAGAAGACTCTCGACTCCAAGGTCCAGGAAATATCTTCAACAAAGTCATAGAAGAAAACTTCCCAAACCTGAAAAAAAAAGATGCCAATAAAAATCCTAGAGGCTTACAGAACACCAAACAGAGTAGATCAGAAAAGAAACTCCTCTCACCACATAATAATTGAAACACCAAATGTGCAGAACAAAGAAAGAATATTAAAAGCTGTAAGAGAAAAAGGTCAAGTCACATACAATGGCAGACCCATCAGAATTACACCTGACTTCTCCTCAGAAACTTGAAAAGCTAGAAGGGCCTGGACAAATATCCTACAAGTCCTGAGAGATCATAGGTGCCCAGCCAGACTACTATACCCAGCAAAACTCTCTATCAACATAGATGGAGAAAACAAGATATTCCATGACAAAATCAAATTTCAACAATATCTACCCACAAACCCAGCCCTACAGAAAATCCTAGAAGGAAAATTCCATCCCAGAGAAGAATACTTCACCCAAAAAAACAAAGGGAATAGAAAACCCCTCAGCAACTAAACCAAAAGAGGCACAGGACCATCACCTATACCAAACTAATGGGAAACAACAACCCCAAGTCACTAATACCCATCAACATCAATGGTCTCAACTCCCCAACAAAAAGACGCAGGTTTACAGAGTGGATCTGCAAGCAAGACCCATCCTTTTGCTGTATACAAGAAACACATCTCACTACCAAAGATAGACACTACCTCAGAGTAAAGGGCTGGGAAAAGGTTTTCCAAGCAAATGGACCCAGGAAGCAAGCTGGAGTAGCCATCCTAATATCAAACCAAACAGACTTCCAACTGAAGTTAATGAAAAAAGACAAAGAAGGGCATTATATACTCATTAAAGGGAATATTCATCAAGAGGAAATCTCAATACTGAACATCTATGCCACAAATACAAAGGCACCTACTTTTGTAAAAGAAACACTTTTAAATCTTAAATTGCACATCGATCACAACACATTAGTAGTGGGTGACTTCAGCACCCCACTCACAACAATGGACAGATCATCAAGACTGAGGCCAAACAGAGAAATATTGAGTCTAACAGAGATCATGAAACAAATGGACCTAACACATATCTACAGAACGTTTCACCCACACACAAAGGAATACACCTTTTTCTTAGCACCCCACGGAACCTTCTCCAAAATCGAGCACATAGTTGGACACAAAGATAGTCTCAATAGATACAAGAAAATTGAAATAAACCCTTGTATATTATCAGACCACCACGGAATAAAGCTGGTCTTCAACAGCAAAAGAATCAACAGAAAGCCTACACACACATGGAAATTGAACAGCTCTTTACTGGATGACCACTGGGTCAGGGAAGAAATAAAGAAGGAAATCAAAGACTTCTTAAAATCCAACGACAATTAACACACAACATACCCAAACCTATGGGATACAATAAAAGCTGTGCTATGAGCAAAGTTCATAGCATTAAGTGCATTCAAAAAGAAAATTGTGACAGCTCATATTAGTGAATTAACACCTAAGCTGGGTGAATTGGACAAAAAAAGAAGCAAAAACACCCAAGAGGAGCAGAAGGCAGGAAATCATCAAATTTAGGGCTGAAATCAACAACTTAGAATCAAAAAGAACTATACAAAGAATCAATGAAACCAAGAGTTGGTTCTTCAAGAAAATCAACAAAATAGACAGACCCGTAGCCAAATTAACTAAAAGGCAAAGAGAAAGAACCCAAATCAACAAAATCAGAAATGAAAAGGGAGAAATAACAACAGACATTGAGGAGAACCAGAAAATATTCGGGTCCTACTTTAAAAATCTATACTCCACGAAATTTGAAAACCTAAGTGAAATGGACAATTTCCTCGATAAATTCCACCTACCAAAACTAAATCAAAATCAGATTAATGGCTTAAACAGCCCAATAACCCCTAAGGGAATAGAAACAGTCATTAATAATCTCCCAACCAAAAAAAGTCCAGGGCCAGATGGCTTTAGCACGGAATTCTACCGGACCTTCAAAGAGGAACTAACACCATTACTCTTCAAACTCTTCCACCACATAGAAACAGAAAGAACACTGCCAAACTCATTCTATGAGGCCACTGTCATTCTGATTCCTAAACCACACAAAGACCCAACAAAGAAAGAGAACTTCAGACCAATCTCCCTCATGAACATAAATGCAAAGATACTTAATAAAATACTAGCAAACCGAATTCAAGAACACATCAAAAATATCATACATCATGATCAAGTAGGCTTCATCCCAGGAATGCAGGGATGGTTCAATACACGAAAGTCTATCAATGTAATTCACCATTTAAACAAGATGAAAGAAAAAACCACATGATAATCTCACTAGATGCAGAAAAAGCATTTGACAAAATCCAACACCCCTTCAGGCTAAAAGTTCTGGAGAGAACAGGCATACAAGGACCATACCTAGAAATAATAAAGGCAATATACAGCAAGCCAGTGGCCAACATCAAATTAAATGGAGAGAAGCTTGAAGCATTTCCTCTAAACTCAGGGACAAGACAAGGATGTCCACTTTCACCATATCTCTTCAATATAGTACTTGAAGTTCTTGCTAGAGCAATAAGACAACTAAAGGAAATCAAAGGGATAAACATTGGAAATGAAGAAGTCAAATTATCCCTATTCGCAGATGATATGTTAGTATACATAAGCGACCCCAAAAACTCCACCAAAGAACTCTTACAGCTGATAAACAACTTCAGCAAGGTGGCTGGATACAAAATTAACTCAAAAAAATCAGAAGCCCTTCTTTATACAACAAACAAGCATACCGAGAAAGAAATAAGGGAAACAACCCCCTTCACAATAGCCACAAACAATATAAAATACCTGGGGGTAACTCTAACCAAGCAAGTAAAGGACCTATACAACAAGAACTTCAAGCCCCTGAGGAAAGAAATGGAAGAGGCCTTTAGAAGATGGAAAGATCTCCCATGCTCATGGATAGGTAGGATCAACATAATAAAAATGGCTATCCTACCAAAAGCAATATATAGATTCAATGCAATTCCTATCAAAATACCAACACAATTCTTTATAGACCTGGAAAAAGCTAGTCTCAACTTCATATGGAACAACAAAAAGCCCAGAATAGCTAAATCAATCCTGTACAATAAAAAAGCATCTGGAGGTATCACCATCCCAGATTTCAAGCTGTACTACAGAACAATAATAATAAAAACAGCATGGTACTGGTATAGAAACAGAACAGTAGATCAATGGAATCGAATTGAAGACCCAAACATGGACCCACACACCTATGGCCAACTAATCTTTGACAAAAAAGCCAAAACCGCCCAATGGAAGAAGGACAGCCTCTTCAACAAATGGTGCTGGTCCAACTGGATGTCCACTTGCAAAAGAATGAAATTAGACCCATACCTATCACCTTGTACAAAACTTAATTCCAAGTGGATCAAAGACCTTAACATAAGGCTGGACACACCAAAGATACTAGAAGAAAAAGTAGGAGAAACCCTCGAACTCATTGGCACAGGTGACAACTTCCTGAACAGAACACCAACAGCTCAGGACCTGAGATCAACAATCAATAAATGGGACCTCTTGAAACTGAAAAGCTTCTGTAAGGCAAAAGACACAGTCATTAGAACAAAACGGCAACCAACAGACTGGGAGAAAATCTTCACCAACCCCACATCTGATAGAGGGCTATTATCTAAAATCTACAAAGAACTCAAGAAACTAAATGCCAAGAAACCAAATAATCCAATCAAAAAATGGGAGACGGAGATAAATAGAGAATTCACAAAGGAGGAATCTCTAATGGCTGGGAGTCACCTGAAGAAATGCTCAACATCCTTAATCATCAGAGAAACGCAACTCAAGACGACCCTGAGATTCCATCTCACACCTGTCAGAATGGCTAAGATACAGAGCTCAAATGATAGCACATGCTGGCGAGGGTGTGGAGAAAGGGGAACCCTACTCCATTGCTGGTGGGAGTGCAGGCTTGTGCAACCACTATGGAGGTCTGTCTGGTGATATCTTAGAAACCTTGGAATAACTTTGCCTCAGGACCCAGCCATACCACTTCTGGGTATACATCCAAAGGACACCTCACGGAGACATAGGGAAGTATCCTCATCTATGTTCATAGCAGCCTTATTTGTAATAGCTAGAAACTGGAAACAACCCAGATGTCCCTCAACTGAAGAATGGATTAAAAAACTGTGGTACATCTATACAATGGAATATTACTCAGCTATAAGAAACAATGAAATCATGCAATTTGCAACCAAATGGATGGATCTAGAGAAGCTCATCCTGAGTGAGCTAACCCAGACTCAGAAGGATGCACATGGCATCTATTCACTTATAGTAGGATTTTAGCTATATCGTACAGGATATCTGTAGTACAACCAACACACCAAAAGGAACACGGACATAAACTTTTTTTTCATTTCTTTTTCTTTTTCCTTTTCCTTTTTTTCTTTTTCTTTTTCCTCTCTTTTTGTTGTTGTTCTTTGTTTTTGTGGGTTTGTGTGTCTGTGGGTCTTTTTTTTAGTTTTCCTCCCGTAGCAAGGAGACACCTTTCACTGGCAGTAGTGTCTCGTAGGCCCCTGGTGTATGAACATGCTCTTGGCCCTCATATGACTCCTGATCTGTGGTGAGAGACTGTTATGCAGGGACACTCCATCCAAGAGGATCAAGACGGAAGGGTCAGGGGGTAGAGCATGGGAGGGTGGGGCTGGGAAGCGGGAAAAGAGGACAATATGTTAAGGATGTAACCTGTAGCAACAAACAAATATATTAATTAAAAAAAAAGCAGGTAACAATGTTAAAACACTGTAAATAAAATAAAGGATACAGCCATTCAACCTGGTTTTATAAACCTCCAACTGTCGAAAAAACGTAGAGCTAAGGTAAAATACAGGAGAAATGTGGTGTTAACCCATGCCTTTAACTTCAGCAGAGACGGGAGGAGCACCATAGAGTTAGTGGACTTACAAATTCTAGAGTTACACAGAACAGGGTGGTGAGGGTACACACCCTTAATGCCATCATTCAAGAAGAGTACACCCTTAACCCCAACACACTAGAGACAGAAACAGGCAGATCTCAGAGCTCAAGGTCAGCCTGATACAAAACAAACTCTAAATAGAGAAAAACTTCGATCCAGGAGTGGTGGAACACATCTTTAATCCCTTCAGATGGAAACCACAGGTCTCTGATCCCAATAATTAGAATGCAGAGACACACACATAGGATTTGGAAGGACCTAAGTTTAAAAGCTACTTACAAAAGGCCTACTCAATACAAACAAATTGTCCTTCGATATCTCAAAATATATACACTAAAGCTGGTTTAGCTCCAAAATAACAAAATAATTTCTTTTTTAAACCAGATTGAAAGATAACACTTTATATACTGTCAAAAAACCAAATTTGCTTCAGGAGAAATATTACCTACCCCCCCCCAAAAAAAAGAGGGTGATTGTCCCTGAGTGAGGATTAGGGCAGGGCTCTGTTCTTATCTTTCCAGGAGAATCAAAGCATCCATTCAAGGAACTCAGGGACAACTGGACAACGGAAACCTCAGCAGAAAACAGAATCAGACACCAAAAGAAGATGAGTGACCCAGATGATTCAGCCTGACAGACTCCCTCAATAGCTGTCTCCATCAAAAGCCTACAACCACAACAACTCACTATCGCTAAGACCGTTCAGCTCTACACAATGCCCCAGCCAGAACCTCAGTAAAGCCTGGAAGTTCAGCTTCTGCCTACAAACTCCTTAGGACATCTAAACAGCTGAGAACAGAAGGACTGAACATAAAAGGATTGTACTAACATTTTTAACCATTTTTCCATTTTGGTTGGGGCCCCAAACAGGCTTATTACGACCCAAATCAGCAGGAAGTCATTTTAAGAGAGCGATGTCCCATACCCAGAGGGTGGGGAGGGTGTTTCTCCGCCCCCCCCCCTTTTTGGTTATTTGAAGGACAACTGAAAACTCTGTTATTTAGGGGAAGAGATTACAAGTTGTTAAATGGTCCTGTTTAATGAGTTTTGTAGGTTAGATCCAGGGTATTCCTTCTTTCCCTTTTCTGTATCCTTCTTTATCTCCTATGTAGGAATGCACGGACTTGAGAAAAATTGAGACATAGACATAGCACAGGAAGGACCAAGAAGAAGGGTCAGATTATTGAATATGCCCTTATACCTTTGTATATTGATACAAAATTAGTAGTATATTTGGCTAAAGTGGTATTGACCATTGTTTATTGTGCAAAAATAAGATTGTATTGGACTACGTCGGTATTGATATTTGAATATTGATACAAAATTAAGATTATAGTTAGCCACAATGGTATTGACCCTTGTATATGGACACAATATTAAGATTGTATTGGGCCACATAGGCATTGATCTTTGTATATTGATACAAAATTAAGAGTATATTTAGCCATATTTGAATAGATCTTTGTATATTGATACAAAATTAAAGGTAACGCTTCCTAATGGTATCATACCTAGAGATACTTAAAAATGAAATGTGAAGCTCTGGCCTCTTGATACCAACTGTCTTAAACTGTTTAGGATAGTTAAGAAAACAAACTCCTAGTCATGCATGCATGTCACCTTGTTAGCTACTATGACAGTCTATCACAGATATTCTCTAAGCTACTCAGTAATCAAGTTGTTAAGAGACAAGCAACATTTGCTTATCTAAATACAAGAAATAGATAGGGCATCTTCAAAAACCCCAAGAGATTTGCAGAATATGGCATTCAAAGATGTGGTCTTAAATTAAGATTTTATTTTTTGATATCGTGACATATCAGCTCCTGACAGCACCCCCTATTCTACTCCAAGTAGAAGATAAGCATCGAAGAATCTCCAGTGTGAGATGGTTGAATTAGTGGCAAGCCTATCTCTTG
>CAJQZJ010024973.1:2986-30322 GCA_907164525.1 Lophiomys imhausi | reverse complement strand
ATGGTTAGATAGTAGAATGTTAAAGTCAGGTGCCAAATACATATGGATTGGACATTGGGAATGTATGCTAAGCCATATAACTCTTATAATCGTGGCCTATTTATTTCTGTTGTTTTCTATTGTATTTATAGTTATAAGAAAAAGAACCATTATTTGGACTGAAAGGGAGAGCTGTTGGGGGGAAAAAGAAATACCTTAAACTAAAAAAAAAAAAGAAGGGAAGAGGATGGGGGGCTGAGGGGGAGGAGGGTGGAAGGGTGGGACTGGAGGGGCGAGTAGGGAGGGGATTGTGATTGAGATGTAACTTGAAGAAATAAAAAATAAATTATTAAAAAAATGATAGCAATGTATGCTTAGGATAATGGTTATCAATCACTCCTTCAAAGCTACATTGCAATATTGCCCAATCATCTACAGTGCCACACAAAATCTTAATTTGATGACTGGAATAGGGCACTGTTATACTGGCAGGAGCAACTCCAAAAGACTGCAAGCATTGTTGGATACCATTCAAGGCTAAAGCAGCAACTGCAGTGGGATAATGTTCTATGGATTTTTTGGAGAAATCTTTGAATAGGTCCATAATAATGATCCGTCCTGCCATAGCAATCCTGTAGGTTGTCCATAGGTGGCAAATATGCACAATGCAATGGGCTGTCCTTCCTGCCATCTCTTTAGGAAGGCACTCTGTAACCTTTCTTCCACTTTACATAAAGCTTTTCTTGCTTCTTCTGTAAATTGCCTAGGAGAATGAAGTGCTGAAACACCTTTCAAAATATCATATAGGGGTCTTATTTCATAATTTGGTAGCTTCAACTAGCCTCTTACCCAATTGATATCTCCTAACAACCTTTGAAAATCATTTAAAGTCTTTAAATTATCTTTTCTTATCTCAATCTTTTGAGGTATTTTCTTTTCAGGTCCAACCTTCGCTCCTAAATAATCAACCACATTTTCCTTTTGAACCTTATCAGGAGCAATAAACAACCTTTTCTTTTTAATAATTGAACTAATTCTTCATAGGCCCGATCTAACATTTATTCACTCTTAGCTGCCAGTAAGATATCATCCATATAATGAACACATCTCAAATCTGGAAAATTCTTTCTCAAGGGAGCAATGGCTTCCCCCACATACAGTTGGCACATAGTGGGGCTGTTTGCCATGCCCTGGGGTAATACTACCCATTCAAACTGCTGATCAGGTTCCTCATGGTTACAGGATGGAACAGTAAATGCAAATCTCTCACTATCTTTGGCACACAAAGGGATGGAGAAAAAAACAATCTCTTATATCTATAACTGTAATGGGCCATGAGGCTGGCAAAGATGATAAAAGCGGCAAGCCACGTTGCACTGGGCCCATGATCTGCATTTGTTGGTTTATGGCACGCAGGTCATGCAACAGTCTCCATTTTCCCGGTTTCTTTTTAACGACAAAGATAGGTGTATTCCAGGGAGATACAGATGGTTTTATATGCTTTAAAGACATCTGTTCATCTACCAACTCTTTGGCCGCATTCAATTTTACAGAGGAAAGTGGCCACTGAGGAACCCATACTGGGTCCTCCGTTTTCCAAGTTATGGGAATGCCCTCCTCAGTGGCCCCTAGGAAAAACCCAGGCCCTGTCTCTTTTGTCTTTGCTGCATAGATATGGGACTCTTCCGCCCCTGCAAATATTTTCCTATTCCAAAGCCTGGAGCATATCCCATATCTTGCATCATATGTTGGGCTGAATCATAATAGTCATTACTCAATTTAAATCCCATATCCTTTAAAAGGTCTCTTCCCCAGAGGGAGATAGGGAGCTCAAGTACATATGGCTGCATTTCTCCTGAGTGGTTTTCTTGGTCCTGCCACTTTAATAATCTTGCACTCATATCTGGAGTCTTAGCATAACCCAGGCCTTGAAATGTTTGAGAAGAGGCTTGTATGGGCCAACCTGAAGGCCAGTCTTTCTTTGCTATGATACTCCTATCAGCCCCAGTATCCAAAAGGCCCAGGATCTTTTTAACATCATTTTAACTCCACGAGGGGCGTTGGTCCAAATCCAAGGAGAGAAAAGTCAGATCCATGCCTGTGGACCCAAAACCATCTTTTCCTCTCTCTCGATCCTTTGCCGCATAGCGATCATGTAAGCTCGGCAACATGATCAACTGAGCAATTCTATCTCCAGGAGAGATAGCTGTTATACCACGGGGGGGGGGGGGGGGGGGCTACCATGATCTTAACCACTCCTGTATAATCTGGATCTATAACCCCAGGATGGACAATAAGTCCTCTCAAGGCTGATGATGACCTCCCTAACAGCAAACCAACTGTACCAGGTTGAAGGGGTCCTTTAAAATCTGTTTCAATTAACTGGACCCCCATTTGGGGCATTAATACGAGTCTGGTGGTGGAGCAGAGGTCCAATCTTGCTGAGCCTGTAGTGGCTCTCCGCGGTCTCTCGGATGGCAGAGGGTTGGCCATCTCTCTTGACTCTGTTCTTTGTCCTGATTCTCTACTGCCCCATATATTTGTGGGCCCTGAGGTCGTGGGCCCCGCTGTCCGTTTTTTGGACGAGCGCCACCATAACCTTGAGTTAAAGGCTGGCCATGGATGTCTATCACTAAACGGCATTCATTAGCCCAATGGTTCCCTTTTTTACATTTTGGGCATAACCCCAGCTGCCTGAGGCGTTGTACACTTCCTGTACTTTCTGTACTCCTTCCTCTGGGGCACTGTCTTTTAAAGTGTCCCATCTTGCCACACTTAAAACAAACTCCTGAACTTCCTCCACCTTTTCTGGTCAAATGTACTACTGCAGCAGCAAGACCAGCATTAGTTAATGGCCCTCCAAGTTCTCTACACACTTTCATCCAGGCTTCTAGGCCTTTGTTCTTGTAAGGGCTGATAGTGGCTCTACACTCTTTGGTACATTGCTCATAGACCAACTGTAGAGAGCTGCGATGTGCCGCGCCCTAAAGATGGCGCCGATTTCTGCCTTCCACCAGCCCAACGGTGAGCGCTCTCGATGATAAACAAGTCCATATTTGGCTAAGAATGCTGATCTGGCTTGCTTCCGCATACGTGGTCCTCTAAGATAGCACCACTTGGCTTTACTTGATTGGCTGTTCATTTACTATTTAGCCTGTGGGTTGGGTCTGCCCGGGCATTCGAAAGACTGTTTTCAAGGGACCTGAATAAACTGCTGGAGAAGAGCTTTTGTGAGTTGCGTCGTCCTTGCTGGTCAAGGGGGACGCGACAAGTGGTGGCCTGTACGGGGAACCAAAAAAGACTCAGAACTCCTGCAGTCAGGGGCAGCGCGCTGGTAAGTTCCTGGGATAGATTGGGACAATAAAGTTTCACGGAAATAGCGAACATACAGTAAAGTTTCGCGGATAATAGCGAACATAAGGTAAAGATTCGCGGAGATAGTGAACATACGGTAAATTTTCGCGGAGGTTGCGAACAAAAGGTAAAGTTTCGCGGGGAAGCTGCGAACCGAAAGTAAATTTTTAAACATGGGATTGTCTGAGTCACATCCAATTTTTCTGGCTCTTCAGGAGCTACTTTTAGCTAGGAATTTGAAACTTAAGAAGTCTACCCTAGAGAGATTTTTGAATGAATGCGATTCCATGGCTCCGTGGTTTGCGGTGTCCGGGAATCTTACGGTATCCTGCTGGGACAAATTAGGCAGGGACTTGGATTTTGTCTGGGAGCAAAGTACATTGCAGGGAGGAGCACGGCCTATTTGGAAACTTGTTCGGAGTTTAGGAGATTAGAGATATTGCAAGGCAGTGAAAAAAGGACAAAAGACATTAGAACAGTTAAAAGAGGAGCGCTCAGTCAAATCTGGGAAAGATACTTTGGAAGAGGATAGCTCAGAGTCTAAAGAGGAACTTAAAATGTTAACAAAGAAAATGGAGAAGTCATCTTTGAGGAAGAGTTCTGACTGCACCCGGATAGAGCCCTCAGGTCCGGGGCAGCCTGTGCTGGCGCCGCCTTCATATAATGAGACTTCCCTCCGAGTGGACCTAGTGGGCGGTCATTCTGTCCAAATGTCTGGAGGGAAGTGAGACATGAGCTGTACTACCCTGTCTTTCAGGATGGAGGGGGAAATCGTTATCATGAACCTCCCGATTTTAAGGTAATTAAAGCACTCGCTGAGTCTTTCTGAGTCTTTCCGCACTTATGGGATTAATGCTGCTTTCACTGTAGCTCAGGTGGAAACTCTTAGTCATTATTGCATGACTCCTAGTGACTGGATGAGCTTGGCACGTGCCTGCCTGTCCTCTGGACAGTATTTAGATTGAAAGGCTTTCTTGATAGAGTTTGCTAATGAACAAGCTGATGCTAATCGTGCAGCAGGGAACCCAGCCTGGGACGTGGACATGCTTCTTGGGCAAGGTCGATATGCTCAACAACAAACTGGGTATCCGGCTTAGGTGTTTGAGCAAATCAATTTAATCACAACCGGAGCTTGGAAATCATTGCCTAACAAAGGGGAAGTGAATAGCAATCTAACCAAGGTTATTCAGGGTCCCCTGGAGCCTTTCTCAGACTTCGTGGCTATAATGGTTGAAACAGCTGAAAGGGTATTTGGAGACCCTGATTTGGCAATGCCCTTAATTAAACAACTTGTGTATGAGCAATGTACAAAGGAGTGTAAAGCAGCTATCACCCCTTATAAGAACAAGGGGTTGGAAGCCTGGATGCCTCAGTGCAGACTGCCGCTACCTTGAATAATTTGTCAGCCAATGTAGCCATGGCCTTGGATGTATTGTGGCAGGTGGCCCAGATTGGCTGTGAGTGAAAAATGACTGGTTTGTGTGTGACCTCTGTGCCATATCAAAATTATACTGTAGCTACAAATTTGTCTAAGCAACTCTCTCAGTATCTTACAGAAAATTGGTCTGGCGAGTTTGATAAGCTGATGCAGAATCTGAGAACTGCCAGATTCCATGTAAATTCCACCCGGGTTGATGTCTCTGTTGCTGAAGGACTGTCAACATGGATCCTCCGAGCCATGAATCATCTGAGGGAATGGGTGCCCTAGGAGGCATGTTCTTCCTAGTCAGTTTCATTTCCCTATGGTGTATCTGTAAGATGAGGATTTCACAGAGGAGAAGTAATGCCATGCTGGTGCAAGCCTTTGCTGCCTTGGAGACTAGACAGCCACAAGCTTGGTTGACTGTCCTAAAGGACTAAGCTATCATCACGCTCAGGATGCGAGGCTAAACACTGCACTTGGGGTCAGCTTCTAGCGACTTCAAGAAGGGCATGTTTGATTGCATATGGGTTGGTATCCTAGTTTCCCATCTCTGAGAAAAAGATACCGGACGGGTTTGGCACCAGCCTGGTTGGCTACTGGGCGTGGGGTCATTACAATGTCCTTTACATACATATCAAAGATCAGATGCTTGATATATCTACTGGGGATCCTCAGCAGACTGCCACCAATCCTTTTGATTTATGGCTTTTGTGTGGAGCAAATGGTAGCTATATGGATTTGGGACCTATACTTATGCTTGGAGGAGGAATTTATCAAAGAGGTAATTTTTCCCTAGGGTCCGCTACCAAAATGGATTTTTCTAGCGGTGGTGGCTCTGGTATTTGGAAATCTTTGTTTCATTCTTACCACAACAAGAACTTTTCAGCCTCGCCACTGTGTCTCTGGCATCCTTTTCTGTGGATTGTAAGTAATGGGAGTGCATCCTTGGGTGAAGAAAAGTTAGTATGCACTCCGGGCACATGTTTTTATGCCCTATGCTGGAATGCAACAGCCTTTCCTGTGGCTGTGGTGACTAGAATGCCTCGATATGTACAAGTTCCTGTAGAGGCCCCTAATACCATGATGCTATTCAGGTTTAAAAGAGATTTTGGCATCACTGCAGTTATTGTTACTGCCATCGCTATTGCTGCTGTGGGAGCTACTGCCTCAGCTATTGCCTTGTCTAGTTCTATACAGACTGCCAATGCCCTGAATAACATCTCAGCCACTGTGGCACAGGCATTGGATACCCAGACCTCTATAAATTCTCATCTCAAAGGAGGTCTTATGATAGTTAATCAACGCATAGATTTAATACAAAAATAGATTGATTCTCTTTGGCAACTAGCACAATTGAGGTGTGAGTGAAAATTGCAAGGTTTGTGTGTTACTTCCGTACAGTATCAAAATTTTACAAAGGCTGCTAATTTGTATAGACAATTGTCAAAGTTCCTCTTACAGGATTGGTCGGCTGAATTTGAAAATTTGATGAGAGAGCTGAGAGCGACAATTGTCCACATCAATTCCACTAGGGTGGATCTGAGCCTGGCTACTGGTTTGACTTCCTGGACACAGACTACTATGGATCATCTTAAGGAATGGGCGGGCGTAGGCTCTTTGGCGATACTAATGATACTAGCCTCTCTGTTTTGCCTATGGTGCATCTACAAAATGAGAGCCACACAAAAGCGTAATGCAGCCATGATTATACAAGCCCTTGTCGCCATTGAGGCGGGCCAGTCCCCTCAGGCATGGCTCGCTGCCATGAAGTAAATCTTCACTAAACATAGTCCCTGCCCACTGAGGTATTCGTTCCACGGATATTAGGGTCTGGCAAGTCAATGACGGAGTAGACGGGCAAGTCTCGGCCACCTAAGACAGGGCAGTCCCGAGTGGGGAGGCTGACCCAGAGACGGGTAAGAGTTTGAGCACCGCCCTCCTACAGCCTCAGGCCCACCGTGAGATCCCCAGATAGAGGGATTATGAAGCCTTTCCAGGGACTTTTACCAGCTTTAGAAAAAATAAAAAAGGGGGAACTGTAGAGAGCTGCTATGTGCTGCGCCCTAAAGATGGCGCCGGTTTCCGCCTTCCACCAGCCCGACGGTGAGCGCTCTCGATGATAAACAAGTCCATATTTGGCTAAGACCGCTGATCTGGCTTGCTTCCGCATACGTGGTCCTCTAAGATAGCACCACTTGGCTTTACTTGATTGGCTGTTCATTTAGTATTTAGCCTGTGGGTTGGGTCTGCCCGGGCATTCGAAAGACTGTTTTCAAGGGACCTGAATAAACTGCTGGAGAAGAGCTTTTGTGAGTTGCGTCATCCTTGCTGGTCGAAGGGGACGCGACAAGCCAACTGTTTTATTAGTGGCAAGGCAGCATCCGGGTCACCAAAAATCTTCCCTGTCACTTCCACCATTCGTGCCACAAAATCTGAAAAGGGCTCCATGGGGCCCTGTAGAATCTTAGTTAAATTCCCACTCACCTCCCCTTTATTAGAAGAGATCTCCAAGCCTTGATAGCTATCTTGTTTATTTGCTCATAAACCTGAATAGGATATCCTATCTGCTGGTTGGCAAATCTCCCCTGCCCAAGCAGCATATCTCTATCCCAGGCTGGATTTCCATCTCTCTGATTAATGGCTGCTTGCTCAGTGGCATACTCAATCAAGAAAGCTTTCCAGTCTAAGTATTGCCCTGGACTTAAGCAGGCGTGGGCCAGGCCACTCCAATCACTCGGAGTCATACAATGTCTGCTTAATGCTTCCACTTGAGCCATTGTAAAAGAGGCGGTAATACCATAGGTACGAACCGACTCTGCAAGGGATTTAACTACTTTAAAATCGAGTGGTTCCTCATACCTGTTCCCTTGTGGGTCTTGGTATACCGGATAGGCAAACTGTAATTCTGTTCTTACTTGTGTCCACATCCCCGGGCAGAAAGATCTCCCTACTTTCAGGGACTGAACAGGCTGATCTATCTGAATGGCTTCTGGATATGGAGGGGGAGTTGAAGGCTCCGCGGCAATGGCTTTACTTACACGGACCGCCACCAACGTGGCTGAATGCACTGCGGCAACGGTTTCACATACACCGACTGCCGCCAACGTGTCTTTCTCTTTTACCCTTTTCTTTTCCCTTTTTCTAATAGCAGTCCTTTCCAACTGTTCTATTAGAGCGTGTATCTCCCCTTCAGAATCCGTGCCCTCTGAGTCCTCAAAATCTCTAAAATCTCTAAAATCTCTAAGATCGGGATAGAGAAGAACCTTCTTTTTGCTTCCCTTTTCACTGTCTGCCTGCTCAAATCTTCCGCCTTTGTTACTTTCCTTTTCACTGTCTATCTGCTCAGATCTTTCCCCTTGCAGCAGTTCCAAGGCTGATTCTCCCTCCTTGATTGCATTACAGCATCTCTGATCTTCTAAACAACTCCTCACCATCTTCCAAATTGGTCTTACTCCATGCTTCAGAGTCCCTTGCTCCCAAGCAAAATCCAAGTCCCTGCCTAATTTGTCCCAGCAGGATACCGTAAGATTCCCGGACACCGCAAACCACGGAGCCACGGAATCAAATTCATTCAAAAATCTCTCTAGGGTAGACTTCTTAATTTTCAAATTCCTAGCTAAAAGTAGCTCCTGAAGAGCCAGAAAAATTGGATGTGTCTCAGACAATCCCATGATTAAAAATTTACTTTCGGTTCGCAGTTTCCCCGCGAAACTTTACCTTTTGTTCGATATCTCCGCGAAACTTTACCTTTTGTTCACTATCTCCGCGAAACTTTACCTTTTGTTCGCTATCTCTGAGAAACTTTACCTTTTGTTCGCTATTTCCGTGAAACTTTATTGTCCCAATTTATCCCAGGAATTTACCAGTGCACTGCCCCTGACTGCAGGAGTTCTGAGTCTTTTCTGGGTCCCCGTACGGGCCACCACTTGTTGCGTCCCCCTCAACCAGCAAGGACGACGAAACTCGCAAAAGCTCTTCTCAAGCAGTTTATTCAGGTCCCTTGAAAACAGTCTTCCAAATGCCCAGGCAGACCCAACCCACAGGCTAAATACTATATGAACAGCCAATCAAGTAAAGCCACGTGGTGCTATCTTAGAGGCCCACGTATGCGGAAGCAAGCCAGATCAGCGGTCTTAACCAAATATGGACTTGTTTACCACCGAGAGCGCTCACCGTCGGGCTGGTGGAAGTCGGAAACCGGCGCCATCTTTAGGGCATGGCACGTCGCAGCTCTCTACAATTGTTACTCTTTCAGTTTTGTCACTGTTACTTACTGTGTGTGTGTGTGTCTATGTATATATATATATATCAAAGGTAACTTTAAAAATAATTTGTTTCTATTAGATATCAAATATATTTATACATATCAGAAAGAAACACAAAAAATTCCATCAAATAATTTGTCATTTTTATTTTGACAGATTATTAGTACACAATACATAAAAGAGCAAAACAACACACATCTTTAAATAGTAGATTGATGTAGAAAAACCCATAACATATGTAAAATTAAAAATGATAGAAATGTTTAAATATTATATTGAATTTCCCGAAAATAGAAATTATTTAACAACATGTTATATATATCAAGAGACCAAGAAGAAGTTATCAAAGTCTACTTTGAGATTACACTTTTAAACATAAACATTTTAACTTAAATGAAATTTTGTAATAAGTTGTAGTAAAACAAATTTGGTAGTATCAATGTATTTTAAGGTTTTTAAAATTTATTTATTTATTGCTTCAGGTTACATCTTCATCATAGTGTCCTCTTTCCACCCTTCTCAGTCCCACTCTCCTACCCTCTACCCCTAACCCTTCCATCCCACTCCTCTGGAGTGGAGTGTCCCTACATAACATTACCCAGCCCCCAGAAGGACTGCTACTACTGCATTTGAAAGTTTGAGAGGAGGATATTTACTTAAAGATTGTGTAGAAGGGCATAATGAAATAAATAAATGTAAGCAAAAGACTCAAAAAGTGTATATAAATGTTATAACTTCAATGGAATTTAAGTCGCTATTAGCTATAAATTAAGTTGATAATAATGTCATTTAGTTGGATGTTACTACCCACGTTTAAGATGATTTCTTGCTTTTGACAGTATCAAAAAATCTTTTCAAAGTGATTTATTACTACTTTAAGTCCTTTTCAGAAATAACATCTTCACACTTTGTTCTCTGTTGTTAGCATCTGTCATTCAAAAAAAATATCATGAATTTAGTTCATTGAGAAATTGCATATTATTTACTTGTTATAAAAAAGAATTTGTCATTGCAATTTTAAGTGACAGGGATCCTATCATTACCCCTACATAATGGCAACAATGATGGTTATAACCTTTGCTCTCTTTTGACAGCTATAATTTTGTATCATGATGTTACACCCTCTCAATTGCTTAATATCTGCCTTTCAATAGAAATGGGCAACAGGATAGATGTCTCAGACTACATGCTAGCTGCAAGATTATTCTAGTCTTTGCTTGTATACTTTATCTATGTGGACTCAATGATAGCATAAATTCAGAATTCATAATAAAAGATATGCTGGTTCCAAAATAAAACTATGTTATAAACTAAGGTTGCATATCTGCTTTGCCATATACCTTATACCAATCTAGTTATAAAAAAAATTCACTTTGAACAGCTGAAGACTCCTCATAGAACAAACTTAGATTGGGTATACAATTATATAATTAGAAAGTAGATGGACTATGAAGCATATACAAGTAATTTCCCTGAGTTATAGTGATTTCAGTAGTAGTAGTCTTTTGTACCACCACACTCTGTCATGCTTTATATTCATATTCTATTTATGCAGTCTTAGAAGGAAAAATAATCTATTTTATAGATAACCATTTTATTTGTATTTGTACATTTACCAAGCATCAACGCCTAGGTAATTAATTTACACTTTGCATAAACACAGATTTTGATAGAAAAATCATGTAAAATATCACTATTTTAATTTTCTTGATTTTTAAATGTTATTTATTATTTCAATATGTCTCCATTGCCAACCCCTCCCTCCACCCCTTCCCGGCCCCTCCTTTCCACCCTGTACTGCCTCTCCCACTCATGACATCCCTCTGGGGTGTGGTGTCTCCATGTATCAGCCCCCCTCAGTTTGTTAGTCACATGAGGTCTAAGAGATTCCTCTTTCACATGAAGCATACACGGCAGTTCCACTAGGGTAGGGTGTCCCACTGACAGGTAACCAAGTCCCTGTTCCTGCTCTTTGGGTCTATTGATTGTAGGATGGTTATCCTATGCTATAATGGCTAGAAACCAGTTATAAGTGAACATATTCCATGTGCATCTTTCTGAGTCTGAGTTAGCTCACTCATGATGAGCTTTTCTAGTTCCATCCATTTGGTTCCAAATTGAATGATAACCTGTTTCTGGTAGCTGAGTAGTATTCCATTGTGTAAATGTACCACAGGTTTTTTTCTTTTGTTTTGTTTTTTTCGGTTGAAGGACATCTGGGTTGTTTCCAGTTTCTAACTATTATAAATAAAGTTGCTATGAACATAGTTAAGGAGATGTCCCTGTGGATTGGTGAGAAATCTTTTGGATATATGCCCAGGAGTAGTATGACTGGGTCTTGAGGTAGAACTATTCCAAGTTTTCTATGATATTACCAGACTGATTTCCATAGTGCTTGTACAAGCCTGCACTCCCACCAGCAATGTGGGAGTGTTCCCCTTTCTCCACAACCTAGCCAGCATATGCTGTCTTTTGAGTTTTTGACCTTAGCCATTCTGACAGGAATGAGAAGGAATCTCAAAGTCATCTTGACCTGCATTACTCTGATGATTAAGGATGTTGAGCATTTTTTCAAGTGTCTCTCAGCCATTAGGAATTTTTTCTTTGTGAATTCCCTGTTTGGCTCTGTTCCCCATTTTTTGATTGGGTTACTTGGTTTTCTGGTGTTTACTTTCTTGATTTCTTTATAGATTTTGGATATTAGCCCTCTGTCAGATGTGAAGTTGGTGAAGATCTTTTCCCAATCTATAGGCTGATTTTTTTTTTTTTTTAATGAAAGTGTTCTTTGCCTTACAGAGCTTTTCAGTTTCATGAGTTCCCATTTATTGCTTGTTGGTCTTAGGGCCTGAGATATTGGTGTTCTGTTCAGAAAGTTGTCACCTATGCCAATAAGTTTCAGGCTTTTCCCTACTTTCTCTTCTTTTAGATTTAGTATGTCCGGTTTTATGTTAAGGTCTTTGATCCACTTGGACTTAAGTTTTGTGCAAGGTGATAAATATGGATCTATTTTCATTCTTTTACAAGTTGACATCCAGTTAGAGCAGCACCATTTTTGGAAGATGCTGTCCTTTTTCCATTGTATAGTTTTGGGTTCTTTGAAAAAATTAAGTGACCATGCATGTGTGTTTATTTCTGGGTCTTCATTTGGATTCCATTGATCCACTGGTCTGTTTCTATACCAGTACCATGCTGTTTTTATTACTATTGCTCTATGGTATAGCTTGAAATCAGGGATGGTGATACTTCCAGATGTTGTTTTAATGTACAGAATTTATTTACCTATTGTGGGTTTTTTATTTTTCCATATGAAGTGGAGAGTTATTCTGTCGAGGTCTGTAAAGAATTGTGTTGGTATTTTGATGGGAATTGCATTGAATCTGTATATTGCTTTTGGTAGGATGGCCATTATTATTATGTTGACCCTACCTTTTCACGAACATGGTAGATCTTTCCATCTTCTCACATCTTCTTCAATTTCTTTCTTCAAGGACTTGAAGTTCATGTTGTACATATCTTTCACTTGCTTGGTTAGAGTTACCCCCAGGTATTTTATATTATTTTTGGCTATTATGAATGGTGTTGTTTCCCTAATTTCTTTCTCAGCCCATTTATCTTTTGTGTAAAGAAGGGCTACAGAATTTTTTGAGTTAATTTTATATCCAGTCACCTTGCTGAATGAGTCTGTCGACTGTAGGACTTATCTCATGGAATTTTTGGGATCACTTACATATACTATCATATCCTCTGTGAATAGGGATAATTTAACTTCTTCCTTTCCTATTTGTATTGCTTTGATTTCCTTTAGTTGTTTTATTGCTCTGGGCAGAACTTCAACTTCTGTGTGGAAGAGGTATAGGGAGAGTGGGCATCCTTGCTTTGTTCATGATTTTAGGTGAACTGCTTTAGGTTTCTCTCCATTTAATTTGATGTTGGCTACTGGTTTGCTGTATATAGCCTTTATTATTTCTAGGTATGTTCTTGTATGCCAGTTCTTTTCTAGACTTTTAGCATGAAAGGGTGTTGGATTTTCTCAAATTCTTTTTCTGCATCTAATGAGATGATCATGTGGTTTTTTTTCTTGCAACTTGTTTATATGGTGGATTATGTTAATTTTCATATGTTGAACCACCCCTGCATTCCTGGGATGAAGCCTAATTGATCATGGTGTATGATACATTTGATGTGTTCTTGGATTTGGTTTGCAAGTATTTTGTTGAGTATTTTAGCATCTATGTTTATGAGAGTAATTGGTCTGAAATTTTCTTTCTTTGTGTAATCTTTGAGGGGTTTAGGTATCATGGTGACTGTGGGCTCAGAGAATGAGTTTGGCAGTGTTCCTTTATTTCTATTTTGTGGAAGAGTTTGAAGAGTATTGGTGTTAGTCCTTCTTTGAAGGTCTGGTAGAATTCTAGGCTGAAACCATTCGGCCCTGGGCTTTTTTTGGATGGGAGAACTTAAATAACTGTTTCTATTTCCTTGGGGGTTTTAGGACTGTTTGTTAATCTGATCTTGATTCAGCTTTGGTAGGTGTAATCTATCAAGAAAGTTGTCCATTTCACTTAGGTTTGCAAATTTTGTGGAGTACAGATTTTTGGAGTAAGACCAGAAAATGTCGATTGGAGAGACCTCCCCCAACTCAGAGCAGCTTTGAGGATCCCGGGATTTGGGAAGGGTGGTACAGTGGTGGAGGGGATGGGGAGATCTACCCTAGGTGCTGGGGTTCAGGGATACCTGAGGTGGTACAGGATCCAAAGGATGGAGCTTGGTGCTCCTGGGGATTGAGGCCCTGTACCCTTGGCTAGGCAGAGAAGGTAGAGTGCAGCTTGGGGCACAGCTCTCAGCTCAGGCAAGCAGGCTTAGTGTCCAAGGGCTGGTGGCTCAGTGGATGTGGGGGCAGGGAAAGAGAAAAATCCCACCTATGTAGACCTGAGGGTGAAAGTCTGAGAATCCATTTTAATTTTTTCATTTATATATCTTCATTATATAATTGCATTCTAAATGTGCTCTCAGATGACATCAAATAGATGTAATATATTAACATATTTATTAAGCTGTTATTTATAGTATTCATGAAAAATTATCAGTAATAATCATTTTCTTTGTTATACAATTTAAAATGTAAATGCTACCTTATGTGCAAAGTTTAATTTTAAAAATACTGTTGCTTTTATAGTATTTGTTTTTTCTATACCATTATGCATCCTGTAATACATAGTCTCTAGTTTTACTATGGTTACATAACCAATGGCCTATGTCCTGGGTAAAATAGAGTATGTCTGTTATACCAGCACATGGGAGGTAGAGAAAGGATGATCTCATGTTCAATGTCAGTCTCAGAAATGAAGCAAATTCAAAACCAGAATAAGTTATAAGAGATTGTCGCACAAAGAAAATGAAAAATACAGAAATATTCAGGTGATCTATCAACACTGTTAAAATATATTTCTCATTAGTATTTTATGATAATTTGTAGGTTCTGTGAAGACTAATTTCCTATGAGATGAGGGATTGTTGTACATGTTTAACTCTCATCTTTCACAATATTTGTGTAATTTATCATCTGAATAAGGACTAAAAACCTCTCTATATGTTTTGGGTATAATGATCAGCAACACAAATCAGGTGGTACACTTTTGTCCCTTTATGATACAGTTCATAAGAAAGAAACATCCATGACACACTCCTTCTCTTTGACTAGTTCCTGGTATTTGAGTGATGCTTTAAATAAAATGCTTTTTAGTTAAGCCTTACTAATTCTAACAGTGTATGTTTGCTAGAAAACAGAAACACTAAACCAAAAGATTGATATTCTACTAGTTATAAAATTGTAGCCTCAATTAGGTGATCATGGTACACATATTTAATACCCAGTACTCAGGAAGAACAGGGAGGTGGATCTCTGTGAGTTCAAAGCCAGCCTAGTCTACAGAATGAGTTCTAGGGCAGCAGGGCTACAAAGAATCTTAGGTAAGTTACATAGCCACTCTAATTGTTGGTGAAATGAAGGTAATTTTGAGACCACCTAAAGTAATATGGAAATGATTGAAAGTAAAACAATCAAGCATAAATGATAGATAGGTAGATGAATGACAAATAGATAGATAGAGAGATAGAGAATTATAGATAAGTAGAGTTAGAGATAGAGATAGTGTTTATAGACATAGTATTAGAGATAAGCAGATGATAGATAGATAGATAGATAGATAGATAGATAGATAGATAGATAGACGTAAGTTTAAATGGTGTTCCCTAAATGGAAAGGCAATGACTCTCCCAGACAACATATGTTATCTAATAAAAAGCTCAATCCCAGATATGGCTTATCCCATCCAAACTTGTTGATCACTGGAGACCCCTACACATCCTCTCAAACATTATAAGCTGTTGACATTACACTTGCTTACCGTCTAAAACTTGATGCTAAGATCATCTCATATAGACACTATGTAATTACGTCACAACTTATGGAAAAATAAATTTGGAATGGATATCAAATTTTCCTTTTTATTGACTGGCTTTAATAGTACTAGAAGGTTCTAGGCACACTGATAAGACAGAAACGTAATTAACGGTCTTACCCAGCAACGAACCCTGTGAGCTATGTGATAACAGATCTGGTAAAATACATATTCAGTGATACAATAATGACATGCAGTTTAAGGAAGTAATCATTTACTGTCTGATTACATTAAAACCCACTCCAGATGTTGACTCTCATCCCTTGTCCATTTAAACAGGTCAAACACCCGTGGTTATTTAGGATATAGGACATTCAGGAGAATGTAAATATTTTCTGTTAAAAATACATACTAATAAACTGTTCCCTAAATTCTTAACTTCAAATCCATATAGTATATCTCAACTCTAGGCAGAGACACCTTTTGCAGTAGATGATGAATAATGCAGAGACTCACAACTGGTCAAGGTGAAGAGAATAAAAGTTGTTGGGCTTGGTAATGGGGCCTGTTGCTTCTATCCAAGCTAGGCTCCAGACCAGTCTCAAGCTTTCTATTCCATTTCCCTACAAAGGTGACTCATCATAGCCTTCCCTCATGAAAGCTCTTTCTAGTAACTGCCATGTAACAAAATTTTATTGGCCCACCCACCTCTCACCATCCTACCTCACTCTCCTAGTCACCTCACCCCATCTCCTAAGCCTTTCCTTTCTACCTAACCCTGTAAAAGAGCTTGCCTGACACAATACAATGAGAGCCTGCTTAGACAAATCTCCATTACTCAGTGCTTCAGGGGAGGTCTGAGCCATTGATACTCACCATCCCTCTCAGCCCCTGAGTGGAGCCTGGATGGACAGGCCCCCCTCTACTTCAGCCTCACCTGTTGGAGGAGATCAGGAAAACTGGTCCCCCTGTGAGGAATCTGCTCAACCGCAGAATGCTGATGGGCCAATCGGTCCGCAGGTGAGTCTACTCCCTTTAAATATGGTGTAATCTTCTTCCTTCCTCAAACACAATCCTGCTCTGGAAGGGTGCCCACCATGGGCTGGACCTCTGTATCCTTCCCTCCATCCTTTTGTGAGTGTCCCCTGGCCCCCAGGGCCCGCTATACCACCCATGGCCTCACCCAACCCCCCCCCCCCGAATCCCTTTAATGGTCCCTCGGCCTCTCTGCTATACCTTGAGGAAACCAGTGAGCTCTTCCCAATAGCTGCAGCCCCTAGGGGTGATGACTCTGCAGTCTGGCACCCCTGGGGAACACAGGACTTAAAAGGGCTCAAAAAGGTGCTCTCGGGGGGCGGGGGGGATAGACCTAATTCCCCATGGGTGAAGACACTCGTAGAGGTACTGGCCCATGAACCCTGCACTGCTCAAGATTGAAGAGACTTGGCTAGGGCCATTCTTCCTGGTGCTACCCACCTCAAATGGTCAGCCCTCTTCCAAGAAGATTGCCCAAATGAGAGCAGCCTCCTCATCTGCTTGGGTAGAGCGACAGGGTGTGGGGGCTGCTGGCACCTGCACCAAGCAGATCAATGGGACTCAGAGTCCCCATCCCAGCACCCAGGAAGAGGAAGCTGGGGAGACCTCTGAACCTAGGACGAAAGCCACAGTGTCCCTGTTTCACTCAAGTTTTCCCACCAGATTGGAAAAGCTGCTAAGCCAGGACAGTGGTAGCATTGCCACTGCTGTTTCTGTTGTTGTTGGAGTCACCAGCTGTTCCAGTGCCAGAGCATGAGCCTTTCACCTAAGCGCTCGGAGATACTGAGAGGTGCCAGCAGCGGTGTCGCCAGTGCTACCCTGGCCTGTTGTCTGAGCAACCCTTCTTCAGGCTATTGAACTTGTAGAATCTGGGCCTTAGTGACAATGAGATCCAGCAGCTGCCTCCTGAAGTGGCTAACTTCATGCAGCTGGTAGAGCTGGATGTGTCCCAGAATGATGTTCTTGCTATACATGAGAGCATAAAGTTCTGAAAGGCTCTGGAGATTGCAGACTTCAATGGGAAACCCCTGTCCAGGTTGCCAGATAGCTTCACACAACTGCACAGCCTGGTTCACTTGGCCCCACTGTTTGACCTCCTAAAGGGTGCTGATTTGGCCTCAAAGATTACTTTATCCACCCACCATCAACATATTTTTTCAACAAGTACAATGGGCTATAGACTCTGCAGCCTTAAAGAGATTCACCCCAGACTTGCCTGTAACCCTATGCATATTCCACAGGGAAACCATGTACATAGCCCTACTGGCTCAGGAAGGAGAACCCATTCATTGGGTCCACCTTTCAGTTGGAGGCACTCCATGGGTCTACTGTCTAACACATCAGGTGGCCAATTGTGAAATGAGGGGCAGAGACCTCTCTGTGAGGGTGTTTGGCACCAAACCACATCCCCTCATCATCCCCTATAGGGTGTCAGAATTTGCCTGGATCCAGAGAAATAATTCTCAAATTGCTCTGGTCATTGAGGGATTTCAGGGTACATTAATTGCCATTATGGCTCCCATAAATGGATAAGCTCCTTTACAGGATTGGAGTGGAGACCTTCAAAACTTTGCCTCTTCCAACCCAATCCTAATTTCTTAACAGTATTTACTGATGAAGGGACCTCCTTGGTGGTCTTTCCACCTCATAGCTCGGGAACAAAAATTACCCCCATTAACTCTATTTCCCAAAAATTGATGGGTCAGCACCATTTAAGGAGCTATATGTGGTTGTCCTTGCATTGGATAACATTAAAGAGCCTTTTAATTTGTTTTCTGATAGTGTTATGTTGTCAATCTACTACCCTTTTTGGTCTCGGCCTTTATTAAGCTAGATTCTAATCCAATATCTCCTCTCATGCTTCAAGCCTGCCTACCCCTTTGGCAGAGGACCAATCCCACCTTTTTACAACACCTCAGCAGGCATCAAAACCTCCCCAGGATTCTGTCTGAGGGAAATAGACTGGCAGACAGCTTGGTGCCCATGTCCCAGGTTAACACAGTTACCAAAGCTACTGATTTACACTCCTTGACACACGTCAATTGGAGGGGGCTTAAGAAAAAATTTCCCCAAGTACTCATTAGAGATCTTAAAAGAATTGTTAGGAACTGTAAGTCTTGTCAACCCTTCCTCCAACTGCCCCTACTCTAGATGGCTGGCACCAACCCCAGGTGGCTACGACCCAACAACTTATGACAAATAGATGTGACACATTATTCTCCCTTTGGAAGGTTAAAATGTGTCTTCTTTTGGTGGACACATTTGCCCAAGCATGTTGGGTCTTGGCACATGCAGGGGAAAAGGTCAAACATGCTATCAGTCATATGCTCCAATGCTTTGCCACTTTGGGCTTGCCAGACAATATCAAAACAGGCAATGGCCCCTGCTTCATAATCAATCCCTATCAAGAATTTTTACAACATGGAAAATATCTCATTCTACTGGCACCCCATTTAATCCTAGGGGCCAAGGCAGAGTAGAGAGATTTAATCTAACCCTTAAATTCCAATTACAAAAGAAAAGTGGAGTCACTGGTCTCTCATGTCCAGTTGAGAAAAGCACAGCTTACCTTAAATATCTCAAATTTTCCAAAGAAAATCAACATCAATAGCCATTCCAAACACACTGGTCCTCATCCATCACATATAGCTCCATAAAAGTCAGATATCCATTCGTCAGTTAATGGACATCTGGGTTGTTTCCAGTTTCTAGCTATTACAAATAAGGCTGCTATGAACATAGATGAGGCTATGTCCTTGTGGTTTAGTGAGAAATCATTTGGGTGGATACCCAGAAGTGGTATGGCTGGGTCTTGAGGTAGGGCTATTTCAAGTTTTCTAAGATATCACCAGACTTATTTCCATAGTGGTTGTATAACTAGAAACTGGAAACAATCCAGATATCCCTAAACTGATGAATGGATAAAAAAAATTGTGGTACATTTAAACAATGGAATACTACTCAGCTAGCAGAAACAAGGAAATCATGCAATTCGCACCCAAAATGTGTGGAAGTAGAAAAGCTCATCCTGAGTGAGCTAACCCAGATTCAGAAAGATGCACATGGCATCTACTCACTTATAATTGGATTTTAGCCATATACTACAGGATAATTATCCTACAACCAACACACCAAAAAGATCAGGAACATAGACTTTGTTACCTATCAATGGGACAATTTGCCTAGGGGTGCTACCATGTAGGCCCTCAGTGCAAGAGGAAGCTCTTAGCCCTCATATGACTGTTGAACTGAGAGGGGCTGATTTGTAGCGACACTCTACATTGGAGGAGTGGGGTGAGTATGAGAGGGAAGAGAGGGTGGGAGGGTGGAACTGGGAGGAGTGGAAAGAGGGCACTATGATGGAGATGTAACTTGATGTAATAAATTATAATTTAATTTTTAAAAAGTGAGATAGAGAGATCCTATGACTGGAGCTAGTAGAGGGCCTGACCCACTTCTCACAGCAGGAGGAGGATTCGGATGTGTTTTTGCAGATGAAAAAAGACCTATCTGGGTCCCAGCACTGGATATTAAATATTTGCTCCAACGAGACAATGAGGATGATTGGGGATCCCAACATAGCGCGGGAGATTCTTCAACAACAATCCGGTATAGTCCTAAGTAAGATTAAAACTCTCCAGGAATATCTAGAGCAACAAAAAGCGGGAGCTTTAGGAGAATCCCCTCGGGAGCGGCTTCCACGGCCTTCTACCCTACTTCCTCCCCTTTCTCGTACCCTTGTCCCTCCTCCTTCTCACTTTTATGATAGGATCTTGTATTCTTAATAAGCTCATGCACTTTATCCAACAGCAGCTGGAGGCAACAAGGCTCCATCAGGTGGAAATACATTACAAAGATTGGCTACACAGGAGGCTAGTTTCTTATATGATAAGCCAGCCCTTTCAGTGCATCCAGCCCCATACCCTCCACTTGACCAATGACAGGTAAGATCCTAGATGACCTAAGACAACCTAAGATAGGTCTTGTAATGGCTTATAACAGGCAAGGTACATGGTACTCAACAACAGGTAAGACCTCCAAGTGGAAGGCAACGTAAGACAGGGACCATGTTTATTGCTGCTTTATAAAAGAAAAAGGGGGAGATATTGGGCTTGGTAACAGGGCCTCTTGCCTCTATCCAAGCCAGGCTCCAGACCTGTCTCAAGCTTTTGATTCCACTTCCCTACAGAGGTGACTCAGCGTAGTCTACCCTGATGAAAGCTCTGCCGGATAACTGCCATGTAACAAAATTTCATTGGCCTTCCAGCCTCACACCATCCTACCTCACTCTCCTGGTAACCTCACCCCATCTCCCAAGCCTAGCCTCTCTATCTAACCCTATAAAAGAGCTTCCCTGACACAATACCATGAGATTCTGCTTAGACAAATCTCCCAGCTCAGTGTGTTTATTCTTTGGCACTTCCGGGGGAGGTCTGGGGTGTTGGCACTCACCATCCCATTCAGCCCCTGAGGGGAGCCTGGCTGGACTGATTCCCCTCTCCTTCAGCCTCACCTGTCAGAGAAGACCCGGCAAAAAGTCTGTGGAGTGCTGAGTTCTAAATCATCCATTTTTATCACTTGCTGTCCCTCCAGAGCTTGGAGACCATTGCAGAAGAGGGCACTAAAGATTATAAGCAGCAGAGATAGTGAATTTCTGTAGTGAAATGGTATTTTCTCAACATGATAGAACCTTCATCACTTATAATCACAAAAACTATGACTGTATATATAAGACCTGCATGGTATCAAGCCAACCAGAGTAACCACAAGGATGAGTGAAGGACTTTGATAGCCCAGCCTCAGCATGGTAATATTGGCAATTGATGGCTCTGGTTGATGGGAATCGGTTTCTTTCAGAGATGTGTCCCCCTTAGAAGCTACACTGATATTATCTTGTACCAAAACTCATAGAGTTAGCTCGAAGTGGAATAAAGCATAGGAGGTTAGGAGGGATAAGTGCTTTGAGGATGGGTGGTAATCAGAGGTGAGGGAATTGAGTGTGATTCTGATCAGCGCACATTAACGAATTTACATTTTCCTTTAAGGACTCATTAGTGTCAATGTTTTTAGAATAAATATAATACATACTGAATAATAATACTTTGCTTTTATGAATATGAAACAAATTAAATGTTTTTAGTGTATACTTTTTTTGTTGTTTAAAACACGTTAGTTTATAAAACTTGCTTTAATTCAAAATTACCATAAAGTAACATACATGCCTAATGGTTAGGAAAGATTGTAACTTTCAAGCAGAGCTTATGAAATTAGAAACTATCATTAACTTTTAAAAAATGTTCTCTACAACATTCACAATTGTTACACTACACTAACCTGTAGTTATGTCTTATGCTTAGAGGGGTATAAAACAGGTATCATTTTACCAAGCAAAATTAGATCATGGTACAACACGATAGTTGTGTGCTTACTTCTGATTGTTGAGCCAATGTTCTAACAATAATGACAACTTCAGTACACTCCTCAGGAGCATTCATGTTGCATATCATGTTTTGTGAATGATCACGATTTTAAAATGTTCTGGAATGGTATATTAATTTATTATTAATTTGAAAGTTAGTGTCACATCCATAATTCTGTTTTCACTTTAGTTGGCAAGATGCTAGACATCCTGTTAGACAGCCAACCTATTCCTGCACCATGGACATCAAACATAGAAATGACAAACTGCTTATCTCACTCATAAAACAGTCTTATGTTATCCACAAGGCCGTGAGTGAAAGTGGTATTGTAAGCCTTGAGGGCTATGTGGTAGACATCAATCATCGAGTGTGTTTTCCTTGTGATAAATTTTGACTGTATCACAGATTAGTCTTTCAACTCATAACTTTTAGGACCCTAGTCCCTTTGGTCATTATGTCATTCCTTGATTTAAGAAGGGTATACATGGAATGCTAATACTTTTCTCAAATCACTCAGATGTCTGCTTCTCATATACAAGCGCCAATTAATTCAGAAAATAAATATAGCACCATGGGATATGACCACCTACTTCATTCCTAGGTCTCAACTCAGTTTAGTCAACTAAGTCCTTCAGCTATCATGAAGATACAGTAAAATACTACGTGTATATTCTGGTTTATACCTATACAGAATGTAGGTAACAGCATTTATCAGTGGATATATTATACTTTTTCTCTTAATACCACTCCATATTTATGATTTTCTATATTGCTACTTTTAAGGCCAGGGTGGCAAAGTTAAGCTGCATGCTGTGGCTGGAAATAATTCTTGTACTTACTAAATGATGAGAAATCTAAGAGAGTTAAAAAACAGGAAAAGAAAATAAAAAGAGATGGGAAAATACCTATTCAGGGCAAGATTTTTTTCCATAACCAAAATAAACAACACATTGTCAAGAAGTTTGTTAAGTGACAAATAAACATAATTTAACTCATAATCCATAATGAAATATATAAATAATACTCTCTATAATCCATAATGAAATATATAAATAATACTCTCTACAAATTGAGTCCACTATTCTCTAACTATGCAATGAATGTGGGATATGTGGTCAGTATGAGTCATTAGCAAGCCTACACACTGTAGGGGAAAGTCTCACAATCTGGATGCCAGTCTTTGTGCTCCAACTGAGGCTTTTTCAATTCTCATTAGTCCTGAAATATTTTATTTTACAACAGAGTTATAGTTACGTGAAACGAAACCTTAAACTTTACAACCTATAAAGTCTCCATGACACCTCATTTTTTTATACCTTTGAGATAGTTAGGTGTTAATTGCATATTAATTTTATTTTAAAATTTGATGATAACATTAAATATTGAAAGTATATTTCCAGCCATGTGTATTTATGAGAAAAGTTAAATGTTGACTTTAAACTATACAAATTGATTTTCATGTATGTATATATGTATTTTAGGATGTGTATTTTAAATTATGATAAGATTAAAGAACACAAATTAAAGATAAATAATAAAAATGCTATTACATATTTTGAAATTTGTAAACTGATGATTTCATTTTATTATTTGACAGTTTTATACATGTGCATAATGCATTCTAGGAATCCAGGGACAACTGGACAAGGGAAACCTCAGCAGAAAATAGGTCAGATACCGAAGAAGACAAGTGGCCCAGACGATCCAGCCTTGCAGACTCCCTCAATAGCTGTTTCCTCAAAAGTCTACAACCACAACTCAAAATCACTAAGTGGTTCAACTCCACAGACTGCTCCAGCCAGAACTTCAGTAAAGGCCTGAAGATCAGCTTCTGTCTACAAACTTCTTAGGACATCTAAATAGCTGAGCACAAAAGGACTGAACATCAAATGATTCTATTAACATTTTTAACCATTTTTCCATCCCTATTTGGGTCCCAAACAGGTTTACTACGTCCCAAATCAGCAGGAAGTCATTTATGAGAGTGACGTCCCAGGCCCAGAAGGTAGGGAGGGTGTTCCTCCCCGCCTTTGGTTATTCGATGGATAACAGAAATTTTTGTCATTTAGGGGAAGAGACAATAAGCTGTTAAATAGTTGTGTTAAATGGGTTTTGGTGTTAGACCTAGGGAATTCTCTCTGTTTCTTTTCTGTATCCTTCTTTCTCTCCTATGTAGGAGTGAATAGACTTGAGAAAAAATGGGACATAGACATAGTATAGAACAGATCAAGAAAAAAAGGACAGATTATTGAATAAGCCCTTATACCTTTGCATATTGATACAAAATTAATACTATATTAGGCTAAATTGGTATTGATCATTGTATAATAATGCAAAAATAAGATTGTATTGGACTACATCGGTACTGATCTTAGTATATTGATACAAGATTAAGACTATATTTGGCCACAATGGTATTTATCTTTGTATATTGCTACAAAATTAAGGGTAACACTTCTTAAAGGTATTGTACCTAGTAATGCTTAAAAGGGAAATGTGAAGTTTTGGCCTTTTACTACCAACCATTATAAACTGATTAGGATAATTAAGAAATACAAACTAACAGTCATGCAAGCGGGTCATTTTGTTAGTTACTATGACAGTGTATCACAGTTATTTTCTAAGCTACTCAGAAATCAAGTTGTTAAGAGACAGCAACATTTGCTTATCTAAATAAGAGATAGACAGGGCGTCTTCAAAGACCCCAAGAGATCTGCAGAGTATGGCATTCAAAGATGTTTTCTTTATTTTTTTAATTAAATACTTTATTTTTTTTCTTCAAGTTACATCTCAGTAACAAACCCCTCCCTATTCCCCCTTCCTATCCCGCCCTTCCACCCTCTTCCCTCCAGAAGTTTCCCCTTTCAGTCCAACAGCTGGTTCCTTCTCTTAAAACAGTAAGTATTTTACAAAACAATAGATATAAACATGCCACATTTATGAGAGTAAATTGGCCCAGTATACCTTCCCAATGTTCAGTTTATACCTATTTGGCCCCTGACATTAACATTCTACTATCTACCCAACTCCATGAGTTTAAAGGTCTACATGTGACTCAACATTCATACTATCTTGCAACACACTTTTAAGAGTATCTTCTTAGATCTATAACCCCCTCTTGATTCCTAAACAGTTCAAAATTTAACTATAAGATTCTATCTGTCTATTCTTCAACCACCTCAGAGACCTGAGAGGGATAAATATATTTGCTTATATAGGAAGTGCAGAGCCTGAAGCTTCCAAAACTAAGAAAGAACATACCAATAACTGCCTGGACAGTTCCCATTTTCTCTCCATACATTCCAGCATCAATCTTCAGGCTTTGGGTCCTGTTTGTCTGACAGACATTTGTTGTAGAGCAGGGATTATGAAGGAATTACCTACCCTGTCTTGGCAGAGTTAGGCTGTCGACTTCCCTGCTACCAAGCTTTGTCCTTTTTGGACAGCAGTCTGTCTGCAGTTGGTGCAAGGGGTTTTTTCATGCCAAGAGAAAGACTTGCCACTAATTCAACCATCTTACAGTGGAGGTTCTTCGATGCTTATCTTCTACTTGGAGTAGAATAGGGGGTGCTGTCAGGCGCTGATATGTCTCGATATAAAAAAAAAATCTTGATTTAAGATAACATCTTTGAATGCCATATTCTGCAGATCTCTAGGGGTTTTTGAAGATGCCCTATCCATCTCTTGTATTTAGATAAGCAAATGTTGCTTGTCTCTTGGAACTTGATTGCTGGGTAGTTTAGAGAATATCTGTGATAGACTGTCATAGTAGCTAACAAAGAGACATGTTTGCATGACTAGGAGTTTGTTTTAACTACCCTAGACCGTTTTAGACGGTTGGTATCAAGAGGTCAGAACTTCACATTTTATTTTTAAGTATCTCTAGGTATGATACCATTGGGAAGCATTATCTTTAAATTTGTATCAATATACTAAGATCTATTCAATTGTGGTTAAATATACTCTTAATTATGTATCAATATACCAAGATCAATGCCTATGTAGCCCAATATAATCTTAATATTACGTCCATATGCAAGGGTCAATACCATTGTGGCCAACTATAATCTTAATTTTGTATCAATATACAAAGATCAATACCGATGTAATCCAATACAATCTTATTTTTGCACAATAAACAATGGTCAATACCACTTTAGCCAAATAAACTACTAATTTTGTATCAATATACAAAGGTATAAGGGCATATTCAATCATCTGCCCCTTCTTCTTGGACCTTCCTGTGCTATGTCTATATCTCATTTTTCTCAAGCCCATGCACTCCTACCTAGGAGAGGAAGAAGGATACAGAAAAGGAAAAGTAGGAATTCCCTGGGGCTAACCTCCAAAACCCATTAAGACAGGACCATTTATCAGCTTGTAGTCTCTTCCCCTACATAACAGAGTTTTCAGTTATCCTTCAAATAACCAAAAAGGAGGGCGGAGAAACACCCTCCCCACCCTCTGGGCATGGGACGTCGCTCTCTTAAAGTGACTTCCTGCTGATTTGGGTCGTAGTAGACCTGTTTGGGGCCCCAACCCAAATGGGAAAAATGATTAAAAATGTTAGTACAATCCTTTTATGTTCAGTCCTTCTGTTCTCAGCTGTTTAGATGACCTAAGGGGTTTGTAGACAGAAGCTGATCTTGCAGGCTTCACTGAGGTTCCAGTTGGGGCATTGTGTAGATCTGAACGGTCCCAGCGACATTGGATTGCAGTGGTGGTTGCAGGCCCCCAATGGAGACAGCTATTGAGGAAGTCTGCCAGGCAGGATCAACTGGGTCACTCATCCTCCTTGGTGCCTGAATCTGCTCTCTGCTGAGGATTCCGCTGTCCGCCGTCCCCGGGCTCCCCTAATGGACACTTCGATTCTCCTGGAACGATAAGAACAGAGCCCTGCCCCAATTCCCACCCTAGGACAATTGCCCTCTTTTTTTTTTTTCTGGGGGGGGGATGGGGGGGGCTAGGTAGTACTTCTCCTGAAGCAAATTTGGCCTTCTGACATCATACAAAGCGTTATCTTTCAATCCGGGTTAAAGAAGAAATCATTCTGTCACCTTGGAGCTAAACCAGCTCTAGTGTATATATTTTGAGATCCCAAAGGACAATCTGCCTGCATCCAGACAGCCTTTTGTAAGTAGCCTCCAAACCTAGGTCCCTCCAAATCCCATGTGTGTGTCTCTGAACTCTAATTATTGGGAACAGGGACCTGTGTTTCTCATCTGAAGGGATCAAAGATGTGTTCCACCACTCCTGGATCGAAGTCTTTCTCTATTTAGAGTTTGCCCTGCATCAGGCTGACCCTGAGCTCCGGGATCTGCCTGTTTCTGTCTCCAGTGTGCTGGGAGCTGGGACCAAGGGTGTACTCTTCTTGAATGGTGGGACCAAGAGTATGCACCCTCACCACCCCGCTCAGTATGACTCCAGAGTACATAAGACCACCAACTCTAAGGTGCCCCCCC
>CAJQZJ010024971.1:0-10242 GCA_907164525.1 Lophiomys imhausi | reverse complement strand
AGAGAGTGTTATAGATCTAAGAAGATACTTTTAAAATTGTGTTGCAAGTTAGTATGAATGTTGAGTCAGATATAGAACTTTAAACTCATGGAGATGGTTTGATAGTAGAATGTTAAAGTCAGGTACCAAATACATATGGACTGGACATTGGGAATGTACCTTAAGCCATATACCCTTCATAACTGTGGCCTAATTACCTCTGTTGTACTGTATTGTATTTATTTTTATAAGAGAAAGTGCCATTTGTTGGACTGAAAGGAGAAACTGTAGGGGGAAATAAGATATACCTTAAACTTAAAAGAAAAAAAAAAGGGAAGAGGATGGGGGGGTTGAGGGTGGAAGAGTGGGACTGGAGGGAGAATAGGGAGGGGACTGCGATTGAGATGTAACTTGAAGAAATAAAAAATAAAGGAAAAAAAAAAAAGAATATACCTGTTCCCATTGCTCTGCTGGTTTTCCTTTTGGTGCTGGAAGTTGGGTGCTCCAGAGGCTGGTAAGTATCCCTGTCTGGGGTTTGGAGCCACTAGCTAGGTATTTGTGTGGCTCATGGCCATTTCCGTGGTGGACCGCCATGGCCTTGGGTCCTTGGTTCCACAGTGGGGCCCATGACTAGTAGGTCTGTTTCTCTGAGTGTCTGAGAGTCCCGCCCATGGACCCCCCACTAGATCCTGGGTTCTCCAGGTGAGACCCCACACATTTGTGCTTCTCGGGTTGTTGCTCAGCTTGTTTATATTTCTGTGATGTTGTAGCTGTTTTCCCGGAGCTCATAATGTCTCCGTGCTGGCTGCCACCATCTTGGATCTTGCCATATTATTGTTTTTTCAAAGCACTATGTGAATTCATCTAAAAGGATTAGTATTGTATATTCAAAAGAGGATGTCCTTTTCAAACCCCTGTTATGTATTTATAACCACAGTCGGTACAATGGTTTGGGAATGAATGCCAAATTAATGAAATTCAATGGAAGGAATGGAATTCAATGGAATGAAACTACCAGTGAAATACAACAAGACAATCGTACAATAATGAAAACTATTCATGTGTGTACACACACACACACACACACACACACACACATGCACTCACACACACACACAAACACACACACACACACACAAACACACACACACACACACACACATATATTCTATTTCTTTAGAGTCAGTCCTAGAAAACACAATTCATTTGTATTCAGGATACCGTTAGTGTCTAGTACAATACCTGGAAGGTAACTGATGCTCACAAGACAGTCAATGGATTGATTAAGTAATCAGTAAGTGAATAAATAGTTGAATCTATGAATGAACAAAATATATGATAGAGTGCTACTGAAGACAAATTGTGGGAAAGTAAACCTATAGTTTTGTGATATTGGACTATGTATATATGATATGGGCTTTAGCTAAATCTTGAGAAGTAGCAATATTTTAGTTGTAAAAACAAAATCAAAAATGACATTAGTTGAGATCTCTTCTTAAGACAATGCCCTTGCCTACCTTGTCAAAAGAATTGTTAAGTACAGTCTTCTTTTACAATCTCATGAGTTTATCATTTCATTGACACATACAGATGATGCTGCAACATTTTTAAAAGCAAGGAGCATAGACCCTAATTGCTTGGGTTTTGTTGATATCTTGTTTCATGGATGGAACCTTTGTATTTAATTTTTCTATGTCAACTTTGTCATCCACATCCACATGCTGAAAATACTATACAGAGTTGCTTAATGGGTTGGGGTAAAAATTAAATAGTTTGTGGCATAGAAGTTCTTGTAGCAGTGTTACATAGAGGATATTAAATAGGTGCCAGCTACTTGTCACAGACAACAACCTCACCACAAAATACATACCTCTATTTATATTAATACCAGAAAAAGGCTGTGCCACCAAAGAAAACACATCTGTCCACACCCTGCTGACTAGGTACAGCCAGGTGAGTTGCTCTCACCTATGCATATGGGCAAAAAAAAAAAAAAAAAAAAAAAAAAGATACAGTCCCTTCCCGGACAGGGCAAGAAAAAAAATAAATGGATTCTCTCCACTTTGTTTCTTACTCTCTCCAATCCCTTTAGGCTGAGGCATGCAACAAGTAAATAAATGGGATCATAAATTAAAATATTCATTATGCATTGAGAATTAGAATAATCCTCCACTAATGAAAATTAGTGAAGACATACCCTGTCATTATAACTATGACTTTTCCCTGGGTTTTTATTAGAATTACTTTCAGTTGGAAACAGCCAATGATAAATAAAACATCTCTTTTGTGCTTTTTTAAAATAAATGTTAATCTTAGCTTTTATTCTCAATAAAGCATCTTAAAAATGTCTATTGAAACTAAGTTATATCCTGAAGAAAACATAAGGATTAAACAATAGACCCTGAGATACAATTTTCATACACTAACTGCAGGATATAGAAAGTGTCCCCTTGGCTTTGGCAATGGCCCTATAACAAACATCAACATTTCTCATAGTTTTCCTCTCTCTACAAACTAAAGAGAAACATCTCCATGAAAGAACACAGTGAACAGAAAACGGATGTGATCTCTCTAGTTTTTATGCTCATTTTATTTCTTTTTTTAACCCTCTCCCCCTCCTGTTCCTATCCCCACCCACCCCTAGTCCATCCAGAAATTGCATTCTATTTCTCCTTCCCAGGAGGTACATTTACCACCCACCTCTCAACTCTCCTTGTTACTTAGCCTCTCTGGGTCTGTGGACTGTACCAATGATCATCCTTTACAGCTCATACTCACTTATAAGTGAATACATACCATGTTTTTCTTTTGTATCTGGGTTACCTCACTCAGGATGTTTTTTTTTTTTCTAGTTCCATCCATTTGTCTGTAACTTCTATGATATCATTTTTTAACAACTGATTAATACTCTGTTGTGTAAATGTACCTCATTTTTCTTTATCCAGTCTTTGGTTAAGGGACATCTTGGTTGTCTCCAGCCTCTGGCTAGTATGAATAATGCTGCTACTGAACATAGTTGAGCAATCGTCCTGTGGTAAAACATCACCATTTGGGCATATGACCAGGAGTGGTATAGCTGGGTCTTGAGGTAGATCAAGTCCCAATCTTCTGAGGAATCGCTATATGGATTTCCATAGTGGCTGTGAGTTTGCCCTCCCATCAGCAGTGGAGGAGTGTTCCCCTTACTCCACATCTGTGCCACCATGAACTATGACTTGTGTTATTGAGTGTAGCCATCCTAACAGGGGTAAGATGGAATTTCAAAGTAGTTTTGATGTGCATTTCCCTGATGGTGAAGGACACTGAATATTTCTTTAAGTGCTTCTCGACCATTTGAGATTCCTCTGTTAAGAATTCTCTCTTTATTTCTGTACCTCATTTTTAATTGGACTATTGATAGCTCCTTTCTTGAGTTCTTTATATATTATAGATATCGGCTCTCTGTCAGATATGGAGTTGGTGAAAATCTTTTCCCATTTTGCAGGCTGCCATCTTGTTCTCCTGATGATGCTTTCTTCTTGACTAAGACAGGAAACCCATAATGTGCTAGGGTAAATAGCACATGTTCGGACCCACATACCTATAAAGCCACATTCAGGGAAGGTCTGTAAACACCATGTGAATAGGACCTCCCACAAGAAAGAGTTCTAAGAAGTTGTTTATTTTTTTTTAAATTTTTTTGGCCAATACTTGAATTTATCGTGACCAAATTACTTAAAACAAAAACAACAAAAATTCAAACAAACAAAAGAAAATCTCCAAGAAAACTTCTAAGATGGCCAGGCAGAAAAGCCTCTCATGACTATCAATAAGAGTTCAAAGAAAGCCAAGTAAATGAACTTGTTATGGATGCCATAGTAAGGTACCATAGCCTGGATGACTAAAACACTGGCAGCTTTTCTCACAATGCTGAAGACAGGAGAACCAGGATTAAGAAGGTGATAGGGCTGATACCCCACAAATGCCTTTCTCCTTGGCTTGATGATGGAGTCTTATTCCTATTTCTATGCATGGTCTTCTCTCTCCACATGTCTGTACATTAATTGCTTCCCATGTAGATACCAGTCACACCGGATTGGGACTCACTTTGAAGACTCACTTCATTTTCATTTAATTATCTCCTTAAGGATTGGAATTTCAACAAATACATTTTAGAGCAACATAATTTCAGCTCATAGTTCCAGGCTACCTAAGAATGAACCAATTCAAACCATTTAAGCATTATTTCTTTCAATATTATCCTGTCTAAAATTACTTGTGCCTCTTTCAATATACTTCAAAATTTAATGCATCTTATCATGCTCCTTGAAAATTAGTTGGATGGAACTATCATTATCTGTCAATAGCATTATTATCTAAATTTATTTTCTAGATAACATCTCTATGAAAAGTGTCTTTTCCAACCCATTTTGGAAACAATGAATGCAACTGATAAAGTAGTCAAAAGATTTGCACAAAAAGTATAAGCCTTCTCCAAGGATGCTGTACCTGTTACATTTGACAATTAGTGCTTTTTTTCCTCAATGAAGAAATTTGTATCTGCCATGGGATTGCTTAGCTTTGTTTTGAAAATCACAGATAACCAGCAGTCCTAGAAGTACTGTCTTCTGGCTTCTTTGTGAGTTCTTCCAACTACATGAACTTTCCCCCGCCCCCCAAGGTTTTTTGTTTTAACTTTATATTGATACATTGTGAATTTCACATCATGCACCCTAGTCCCACTTATCTCCCCTTCCCTTCATGTCTCCCCTCCACCCTTCAATCTTTCTCCACCAAAAAAAAAAAAAGAGAAAAAGTTAACATTTTAAAAAAATCTTGTGTGGAAGCTGTAGTGTATCACAGTGTGTCCCACAGTATACCTTTTTGTGCAAACTTCTTTACTTGCAAATGTTTGTTTCAATGAGTCGTTGGTCTGGTTCAGGATGTTTGGTTTCTGCTACACTATCTATACTGGATCCTCAAGGGTACGCCTTTTGGATATCATGTTGTGTCCTGGACATCCTGTAGCTTTGGATCTGCAAGACTGACCCTTTCACACACTCCAGCAGATCAGGGATAGATGTTGGGGTGGACCAATTTTATCTGGGTCTGGGAGGCAGCTGAGTTGGTCAGTCTACCAGCTCTCCTGTGCCTGCACCACCAGGGTGAGCTCTCCAACACTGCCCAAGATAGATCACCGAATGCTGTAAGCAGGGTCAGCTCTCCTGCTCTCATATCCTTGGACCTGCTTACCTGTGCCTTTGCTACCAGGGTCAGCTCTGCTGTGCTGCCCATGTGAGGTCCAGGGCCCTCTTTCCTGACTGAGGATCAGGATCAACTCAGCAGGATGCAAGAGGCAGCAGTCCAGAGACGTCATGGCCTTTGGTGGTAACTTGGGACTTAGATATTGACACAGACTCCAGTTGCTGCAGGAACATGGACCCAGACATGGCTCTTGGTGGCAGCCAGGACTTTACCATGACCTCCTCATATGTGCCTGTTACTCACTGCCATCGGGTCTCCAGTTCCACATTTCTCCACAGTGTATGAACCCTTGGGTTTCCCTTTCTCTTCCACCTCTCCACTGTGAACTCCATCTTTCTCCATCACACATACATCCATCATAATGGCTCCTGTGGCAGGGGTTTGGGTGTCTGTCTTCTGGCCTCCCAGGGCAGAAATGACTAGGGCAAACACTTGGGCTTTCTCCCTGGGCATTCATAGCTATGGCAGGTGCTTGGGTGTCTCCTAAATGAAGTTCAGAATCACCATCTCTTCAAATAGTTTTGCTTACAAGAGGAGGCATGTACAAACATATTTTATGCACTGATGTTCCCTGATTTATAGGAGGATCAATCTTGAATGACTGAATTGAAATCCAAGTGGATGCACATGAATTTTTTATGAGAGAGGTGAATCACATTCACAACAGTCTGTAGGGGTGGAGTCTGTTTCAGTCTGGGCTCAGTTGGGTATTCTCTGGGAACTTCTTTTTTTTTTTAAATGTTTATTTATTACTTCAATTTATATCTCCGTCAGAGTCCCCTCCCTTTACCCTCCCTGTGCCCACCCTTCCACCCTCTCCCCCTTCTTACACCTATACTACTTCACCAGTATGGGGTGCCCTATGTATCAGACCCCTTCAGTTCAGCAGCCATTTGAGGGCTGAGAGTTTCCTCTTGCACTGGGTAAATACATGGCAGCTCCACTAACTTGTTAGTGTCCCACTAGCAAGTAACAAAAAGTATGTTCCTGTTCCTTTCAGTCTGTTGGTTGTAGAAGAGTTATTCTGTACTATATGGCTAAAATCTAGTGATAAGTGAATAGATGCCATGTGCAACTTTCTGGGTCAGGGTTAGCTCACTCAGGAAGAGCTTTTCTAGTTCCATCCATTTGGTTTCGAATTGCATGATTTCCTTGTTTCTGATGGCTGAGTAGCATTCTGTTGTGCAAATCTACCACAGCATTTTATCCATTCATCGGTTAAGGGACATCTGGATTGTTTCTAGTTTCTAGCTATTACAAATAAAGCTGCTATGAACATAGTTGAGGAGATGTTCTTCTTGTGGTTTGGTGAGGAATCATTTGGATGTATACCCAGGAGTGGTATGGCTGGGTCTTGATGTAGAGTTATTCTAAGATATCTCCAGACTGATTTCCATAGAGATTGCACAAGCCTGCACTCCCACCAGCAATGAAGGAGTGTTCCCCTGTCTACACAACCTCGCCAGCATGTGCTGTCATTTGAGTTTTTGATCTCAGCCATTGTGACAGATGTGAGATGGAAACTCAGAGTCGTCTTGAGTTGCATTGCTCTGATGATTAAGGATGTTGAGCATTTCTTCAAGTGTCTCAGTGCCATTAGAGATTCCTCCTTTGCGAATTCTCAGTTTAGCTCGGTACCCCATATGATTTTTTGATTGGATTATTTGGTTTCTTGGTGTTTAATTTCTTGAGTTCTTTATAAATTTTGGATATTAGCCCTCTGTGAGATTTAGGGTTGGCAAAGATCTTTTCCCACTCTGTAGATTACCATTTTGTTCTCATGACATTGTCCTTTGCCTTACAGAACCTTTTCAGTTTCATGAGGTCCCATTTATTGATCGTTGGTCTTAGAACCTGAGCTATTGATGTTCTGTTCAGGACATTGTCCTCTGTGCCAATGAGTTTGAGGCTTTTCTCCACTTTTTCTTCTATTAGATTTAATGTGTTGGGCTTTATGTTAAGGTCTTTGATCCACTTGGACTTAAGTTTTGTGCAAGGAGATAAGTATGGGTCTTTTGCATTCTTTTACATGTTGACAGCCAGTTAGACCAACAGCATTTGTTGAAGATGCTGTCCTTTTTCCATTGTGCAGTTTTGGCTTCTTTGTCAAAAATTAAATGACCATTGGTGGGTAGGTTTGTTTTTGGGTCTTCAATTTGATTCCATTGATCAACTGGTCTGTTTCTGCACAAATACCATGCTGCTTTTATTACTATTGTTCTGTAGTACAACTTGAAATCTGGGATGGTGATACCTACAGATTTTTTTTAATTGTACAGGATTAATTTAGCTATTCTTGGTTTTTTGTTATTCCATATGGAGTTGAGAATTGTTTTTTCAAGTTCTGTAAAAAATTTTGTTGTTATTTTGATAGGAATTGCATTGAATCTGTATATTGTTTTTGGTAGAATGGACATTTTTATTATGTTTATCCTACTTATTCATGAGCATGGGAGATCTTTCCATCTTCTGTTGCCTTCTTCAATCTTTCTTCCAGGACTTGAAGTTCATGTCATGCAGAACTTTCACTTTCTTGGTTAGAGTTACCCCAGGTATTTTATACTGTTTGTGGCTATTGTGAAGGGTGTTGCTTCCATGATTTCTTCTTGGCCCATTCATCTTTTGTGTAAAGAAGGGCTACTGATTTTTTTGAATTAATTTTGTATCCAGAGACCTTGCTGAAGGTGTTTATCAGTTGTAGGAGTTCTCTGGTGGAATTTTTGGGGTCACTTAAGTATACTATCATATCATCTGGGAATAGTGATACTTTGACTTCTTCCTTTCCAATTTGTATACCCTTGATCTCCTTTAGTTTTCTTATTTCTCTGGCTAGAACTTCGAGTACTATTTTGAAGAGACATAGGGAGATTAGGCATCCTTGCCTTGTCCCTGATTTTAGAGGAAATGCTTTAAGATTCCCTCCATTTAATTTGATGTTAGCTACTCGCTTGCCTTTATTGTGTATATCACCTTTATTATTTCTAGGTATGGTCCTTGTATGCCAGCTCTCTCCAGGACTTTTAGAATGAAGGAGTGTTGGATTTTGTCAAATGATTCTACAGCATCTAGCCAGATGATCATCTATTCTTTTTTCTTTCAGCTTGTTTATATGGTGGATTACATTGATGGATTTTCGTATATTGAACCATCCTTACATTACTGGGATGAAGCCTACTAGATCATGGTGTATGATATTTTTGATGTGTTCTTGGATTCAATTTACAAGTATTTCATTGAGTATTTTCATTTCTATGTTCATGAGGGGAATTGGTTTGAAATTCTTTCTTTGTTGGGTATTTGTGTGGTTTAGGTATCAAGGTGACTGTGGCCTAATAGAATGAGTTTGGCAGTGTTCCTTCAGTTTCTATTTTGTGGAAGAGTTTGAAAAGTATTGATATTATCTCTTCATTGAAGGTCTGGTAGAATTCTGTGCTGAAACCGTCTGGCCCTGGCTTTTTTTTGGGGGGGGGGTTGGGAGAATTTTAATGACTGCTTCTATTTCCTCAGGGGTTATAGGACTGCTTAATTTGCTAACCTAATCTTGATTTAACATTGGTAGATGGAATCTATCAAGAAATTTGTCCATTTCTCTTAGGTTTTCATATTTTGTGGAGTACAGATCTTTGAAGTAAGACCTAAAGATTCTTTGGATTTGTTGATGTCTGTTGTTATTTCTCCCTTTTCATTTCTGATTTTGTTGATTTGTGTATTTTCCCTCTGCCTTTTAGATAATTCAGCTAGGGGTTTGTCTATTTGTTGATTTTCTCAAAGAACCAACTCTTGGTTTCATTGATGCTTTGTACTGTTCTTTTTGTTTCTAAGTTGTTGCTTTCATGCCTGAGTTTGATGATATCCTGCCTGTCATCTACTCCTCTTGGGGGTGTTTACTTCTTTTTTTTCTAGTGCTTCTAGTTCTGCTAACATGAGCTGTCTCAATTTTCTTTTTGAAGGCACATAGTGCTATGAACTTTCCTCGTATCACTGCTTTCATTGTGTCCCATAGGTTTGGGCATGTTATGTCTTCGTTTTTGTTGGATTTTAGGAAGTCTTTGATTGCCTTCTTTTTCTCTTCCCTGACCCAGTAGTCATTGAGTAGAGAATTGTTCAGTTTCCATGAATGTGTAGGATTTTTGTCATTTCTGTTGTTGTTGAAGTCCAGCTTTAATCCATGGTGGTCTGATAAAATACAAGGGGTTATTTCAATTTTCATGTATCTGTTGAGGCTTGCTTTGTGTCCAACTATATGGTCAATTTTGGAGAAAGTTCCACACAATGCTGAAAAAAAAGGTATAGTCTTTTGTGTTTTTGTGAAACATTCTGTAGATATCTGTTAGGTCCATTTGGTCCATGACCTTTGTTAGTCTCATTATTTCTCTGTTTGGTTTCTATCTTGATGACCTCTTTATTGGTGTGAGTGGGGTGTTGAATTCTCCCACTATTAATGTGTGAGAACCAATGTATGGTTTAAACTTTTGAAGAGATTCTTTTTTTTTTCTTTTCTTTTATCTGATATTCGACCCTCCCAAGGAGTCTCGACTCACAGGTTGAGAACCACGGCTCTAGAACCTCCTGCAAAGCCATATTCTTTTTTTTTTCATTCTTTTTTTTTCCTTTATTTTTTATTTCTTCAAGTTACATCTCAATCGCAGTCCCCTCCCTAATCCCCCTCCAGTCCCACCCTCCCACCTTCAACCCCCCATCCTCTTCCCTTTTTTTTTCCTTTTAAGTTTAAGGTATATCTTATTTCCCCCTACAGTTTCTCCTTTCAGTCCAACAAATGGCTCTTTTTCTTATAATAATAAATACAATACAGTACAACAGAGGTAATTAGGCCACAGTTATGAGGGTTGTATGGCTTAAAGTAAATTCCCAGTGACCAGTCCATATGTATTTGGTACCTGACTTTAACATTCTACTATCTAAACATCTCCATGAGTTTAAAGTTCTATATCTGACTCAACATTCATACTAATTGCAACACAATTTTAAAAGTATCTTCTTAGATCTATAACACTCTCT
>CAJQZJ010024967.1:0-19052 GCA_907164525.1 Lophiomys imhausi | reverse complement strand
TAAAGTCAGGGGCCAAATATGTATAAACTGGACATTGGGAAGGTATATTGGGCCATTTAACTCTCATAAATGTGGCATATTTATATCTGTTGTTTTGTATAATACTTACTGTTATAAGAGAAGGAACCATCTGTTGGACTGAAAGGGGAAACTTCTGGGGGGAAGAGGGTGGAAGGGCGGGATAGGAAGGGGGAATAGGGAGGGGTTTGTTACTGAGATATAACTTGAAGAAAAAAAAGTATTTAAAAAAAAAAAAGAAAAAGAAACAAAGTTTTTGGCCTGACATTGTTTTCAGCTGCTAAGTGGGCGGAGCCCAAATTAAGCTGAAACAGGTGGAACAAGGAGAGATACTATTTAAGAACAAGTGCATGGAGAAAAGAGCCCCATACTAGAGGCCCCCGATACTAGAGAGCTCCAATGCTAGTGAGTCCTGATGGAGAAAGTGCTGGTGAACTGATGGCTGGATCTCCCTGAGGCAGAAAGAAACTGGTGAGCAGAGAAAGCCCCAGCAAGACAGCAAAAGGCCAAGAACTAAACCCTGTGGCTCAGCTTTTGCCTAGAGGGATTTGACCTGTCCGAACAGTGGCCTAAAGGAAACTGTGGCCAGCTTTAAGGACTGAGGCAGAGCGGCAGAGTTGCTGATGTGAGGGAAATAAGTTGGCCTACAGACAGCTGGGGTTTCCCAGAGAGAAGAAAGCCTCAAGCCCTATTTAAGGTGAGACTGCAATAACCAATTTACCCGGACGAATCTACATGTGAGATATCCCAGAAAAAAAAGACTGCTAAGTGCATTAAAGGGTCTACCCCAGAGACTGTGTTCCTGATGACTGAGGACCTGCCCCAGAGACTGTGTCCTTCTAAAAGGTTAGGAAAATAGTTGTAAAAATTATCAATAGGTTTAGTGGTTAGGTTAAAGGGGTTGTAAGAATTTATAGAGTTAATAGTTAAGAAATTGTTGGTATTTGTTATAAGTGAATATTTATCAATAAATAAATACTTAATAATTTCAAAAAGTTTGGTTACACTCCCCAGTACATTTGCCTGTGTGCTGGCATGCTTTCCACCATGACACAGTGGGCTAAACCTCTAAATTGTAAGCCAGCCTCAATTAAAAATGTTTTCCTTTATAAGAGTCACCATGGTATGGTGTCTCTTCACAGCAAAGGAACCCTAACTTAAACAGATGATGTAGGACAAATAAATGATGGGAGCATTGAATTGAGTGCTTTCTGGATTAGAAAATGGGTTGAGAAAGCACATGCATGGATGTACAATGAAATACAGAAAATAGCATTGTGATTCAGGTTTCAGTCTATACTGATTGGAATCCTCAAACTGACAACATTCTTCATTATTCATACTTCATTTAAGAATAAAACAGATAGGGATCCAAGATGGCGGTGGCCAGCGCGGACGTATTTTGGTTTTGGGGTAAACAATCACAAGGCGGCAAGTGTTGCAAGACCCCTTCTAAATCTCACCCAGCTACACAGGGACCACGGAAGATGCCTGGGCAGGACGCCCCTTCCAACTCTCGGACACGCTAGGAAGCCTCTGGACCCGGGAATCAGGATAACCCATCCCCCCAAAAGGAGAAATACCCAGTAAGTTCCAACCTAATACCCAGCCAGCACATTCAGAAACCATGCAGAGATAATCCCCACCCTGCTGGGCGCTCCCAGGTCTCACACAGAGGGTCCAATTATCTGGTAAAGGTTACGACCCTTGGAAATGAAGTAGCTCCACTGCAAAGCACCTTCAGATCCCAGTCTGTGAGGTCACAGGCCAGCTTCCAAGCCTCGGGAGTGGCAAGGCTATTGGAGCTGAACTGCAGATTTACCCCCTACAGGAACCAACCCTGGGCAAACTGTGAGATATTTGAAACTGTCCTATATCGAACTTTTGTACTAGTAAGGGCCCTTCCGGCGGGGAATCAGAGCTTACTTGTGCACAGCTCTGCCACCTGTATTAATTAGGTCCCCAGCTGGGAGGCAGGACTGAAGGACTCTCCTTATAGGGGTGGAGTAAGGCAACTCTTACACCACAGTGCCCCCTTTGGACCCAAGTCCAGAAGACAGCAAAAAAAAAAAAAATTCCTCATGGCCAGAGGCCAGAGACAAAAACAAAACAAAACAAAACAAAACAAAACAAAACAAAACAGAGCGAGCGAAAAATCTCCAACAAAAGAAAGCAACACTATTCCGTCCAGCCCGAACCACCTCACCACAACTGAAACACATGAAAACGATGACAATTCTACAGTATGGAAAGTGATAAAGTCCCTTCAAGAAGAACTTAAAACTATGAAGGAATTCAAAGAAGCCACAATTCTCCAAGTCAAAACAACGAATAACATCATTAAAGAGCTCCAAGCCAAGGTGACTCAGCTTGAACAGGAAAAGGATAAAGCAATGAAAGATCTCCAGACAAAAACAAGCAAACTGGAGAAGGAAATGTACAAAACGAACACTACCATTCAGGACATGAAAATAGAAATGGAAACAATAAAGAAAACACAGTCAGAGTTAAAAGAGGAAATGGAGAATCAAGAGAAGAGAACAGGAACTACGATTGTGAGTATGAAAAATAGGAGGCAAGAGATGGAAGACAGGATCTTCCATCTGGAAGATTCAATGGAAAAAATCAGTACAACATCCAAAGAAAATGAGAAGGCTAAAATATCTCTCACCCACAACATCCAAGAAATCAAGGACTCAATGAAAAGATGGAACCTAAGAATTATAGGCATAGAGGAAAGAGAAGACTCCTGACTCCATGGTCCAGGAAATATCTTCAACAAAATCATAGAAGAAAACTTCCCAAACCTAAACAAAGAGATGCCAGTAAAAATCCAAGAGGCTTACAGAACACCAAACAGATTATATCAGAAAAGAAACTCCTCTCGCCACATAATAATAGAAACTCCAAATGTAGAGAACAAAGAAAGGATATTAAAAGCTGTAAGAGAAAAAGGCCAAGTCACATACAATGGCAGACCCATCAGAATCACACCTGACTTCTCCCCAGAAACTTTAAAAGCTAGAAGGGACTGGACGGATGTCCTACAAGCCCTGAGAGAACAGAGGTGACCCGCCAGACTACTATACCCAGCAAAACTCTCTATCAACATAGAAGGAGAAAACAAGATATTCCATGACAAAATCAAATTCAAACAATATCTCCTCACAAACCCAGACCTACAGAAGATCCTAGAAGGAAAATTCCAACACAGAGAAGATAACTACACCCAAGAAAACAGAGGAAATAGAAACCTCCACAGCAACTCAACAAAAGAGAAACACAAGACAGCCAGCTCTACCAAAATAATGGGAAATAACAACCCTGGTCACTAATATCCATCAACTTCAGTGGATTCAACTCGCCAACAAAAAGACACAGACTTACAGACTGGATCCGTAAACAAGACCCATCTTTTTGCTGTATACAAGAAACACATCTCACTATTGAAGATATTGAAGATAAACACTATCTCAGAGTAAAGGGCTGGGAAAAGGTCTTCCAAGCAAATGGACCCAGGAAACAAGCTGGAGTAGCCACACTAATATCAAACAAAATAGACTTCCAATTGAAGTTAATAAAAAAAAGATGGAGAAGGGCATTACATACTCATTAAAGGAAATATACACCAAGAGGACATCTCAATATTGAATATCTATGCCCCAAATAAAAAGGCACCTACATTTATAAAAGAAACGCTTCTAAAACTTAAATCGCACATCGATCCAAACACTTTAATAGAGGGAGACTCAACACCCCACTCACAACTATGGACAGATCATCAAGACAGAAGCCAAACAGAGAAATAATGAGTCTAACAGAGATCATGAAACAGATGGACCTAACAGATATCTACAGAACGTTTCACCCAAACACAAAAGAATACACGTTCTTCTCAGCAACTCACGGAACCTTCTCAAAAATCGGCCGTATAGTTGGACACAAAGATAGCCTCAACAGATACAAGAAAATTGAAATAACCCCTTGTATCTTATCAGACCACCATGGAATAAAGCTGGACTTCAATAGCAAAAGAATCAACAGAAAGTCTACACTCACATGGAAATTGAACAACTCTTTACTAGAGGACCACTGGGTCAGGGAAGAAATAAAGAAGGAAATCAAAGACTTCTTAAAATCCAACGATAATGAAGATACAACATACCCAAACCTATGGGACACAATGAAAGCTGTGCTACGAGGAAAGTTCATAGCATTAAGTGCCTTCAAAAAGAAAATTGTGACAGCTCATATTAGCGAATTAACAGCTAAACTGGGTGAATTGGACAAAAAAGAAGCAAACACTCCCAAGAGGAGTAGAAGGCAGGAGATAATCAAACTTAGGGCTGAAATCAACAACTTAGAAACAAAAAGAACTATACAAAGAATCAATGAAGCCAAGAGATGGTTCTTCGAGAAAATCAACAAAAATAGACAGACCCTTAGCCAAATTAACTAAAAGACAGAGGGAGAAAACACAAATCAACAAAATCAGAAATGAAAAGGGTGAAAAAACAACAGACATTGAGGAAATCCAGAGAATATTTGGATCCTACTTTAAATATCTATACTCCACCAAATTTGAAAACTTAAGTGAAATGGACAATTTTCTTGATAGATTCCACCTACAGAAGCTAAATCAAGATCAGATAAAGAGATTAAACAGCCCTATAACCCTTAAATAGAAACAGTCATTAAAAATCTCCCAGCCAAAAAAAGCCCAGGGCCAGATGGATTTAGCATAGAATTCTACAGGACCTTCAAAGAGGAGCTAACACCAATACTTTTCAAACTCTTTCGCCAAATAGAATCTGAAAGAACATTGCCAAACTCATTCTATGAGGCCACAGTCACCCTGATTCCTAAACCACACAAAGACCCAACAAAGAAAGAGAACTTCAGACCAATCTCCCTCATGAACATAGATGCAAAAATACTTAATAAAATACTAGCAAACCGAATTCAAGAACACATCAAAAGTATCATACACCATGATCAAGTAGGCTTCATCCCAGGGATGCAGGGATGGTTCAACATACGAAAATCTATCAACGTCATTCACCATATAAGCAAGATGAAAGAAAAAAACCACATGATAATCTCGCTAGATGCAGAAAAAGCATTTGACAAAATTCAACACCCCTTCATGCTAAAAGTTCTGGAGAGAACAGGCATACAAGGGCCGTACCTAGAAATAATGAAGGCAATATACAGCAGGCCAGTGGCCAACATCAAAATAAATGGTGAGAAACTTGAAGCATTTCCTCGAAACTCAGGGACAAGACAAGGATGTCCACTTTCACCGTATCTCTTCAATATCGTACTTGAAGTTCTTGCTAGAGCAATAAGACAACTAAAGGACATCAAGGGGATAAATATTGGAAATGAAGAAGTCAAATTATCCCTATTTGCAGATGATATGATAGTATACATAAGCAACCCCAAAAATTCCACCAGAGAACTCTTATAGCTCAAATATATTTGTATCCAGGTGGCTGGATACAAAATTAATTCAAAAAAATCAGAAACCCTTCTTTATACAACAAACAAATGGGCTGAGAAAGATAAAAGGGAAACACCCCCCTTCACAATAGCCACAAACAACAAAAAATACCTGGGGGTAACTCTAACCAAGGAAGTAAAAGACCTGTACAATAAGATCTTCAAGCCCCTGAAGAAAGAAATGGAAGAGGCCTTTAGAAGATGGAAAGATCTCCCATGCTCATGGATAGGTAGGATCAACATAATAAAAATGGCCATTCTACCAAAAGCAATATATAGATTCAAGGCAATTCCTATCAAAACACCAACACAATTTTTTATAGACTTGGAAAGAGCTAGTCTTAATTTCATATGGAACAACAAAAAGCCCAGAATAGCTAAATCAATCCTGTACAATAAAAAAACATCTGGAGGTATTACCATCCCAGATTTCAAGCTGTACTACAGAAAAATAGTTGTAAAAACAGCATGGTATTGGTATAGAAACAGACCAGTAGATCAGTGGAATTGAATTGAAGATCCAGAAATAGACCCACACACTTATGGCCACCTAACTTTTGACAAAGAAGCCAAAACAGCACAATTGAAGAAGGACAGCATCTTCACCAAATGGTGCTGGTCCAACTGGATGTCCATTTGTAAAAGAATGAAGCTAGACCCATACTTATCACCTTGTACAAAACTTAAGTCCAAGTGGATCAAAGACCTTAACATAAGGCCGGTCACACTAAATCTACTAGAAAAATGGGAAAAACCCTCGAACTCATTGGCACAGGTGACAACTTCCTGAACAGAACACCAACAACTCAGGACTTGAGATCAACAATCAATAAATGGGACCTCATGAAACTGAAAAGCTTCTGTAAGGCAAAGGACACTGTCATTCGAACAAAACGGCAGCCTACAGACTGGGAGAAAATCTTCACCAACCCCACATCTGACGGAGGGCTAATATCCAAAATCTACAAAGAACTCAAGAAATTAAATGCCAAGAAACCAAATAATCTAATCAAAAAATGGGAGACAGAGCTAAATAGAGAATCCACAAAGGAGGAATCCCTAATGGCTGAGAGACACTTGAAGAAATACTCAACATCCTTAGTCATCAGAGAAATGCAACTTAAGGTAACTCTGAGATTCCATCTCACACCTGTCAGAATGGCAAGGATCAAAAACTCAAATGACAGCACATGCTGGCGAGGGTGTGGAGAAAAGGGTACCCTACTCCATTGCTGGTGGGAATGCAGGCTTGTGCAACCACTATGGAGGTCAGTCTGGCGATATCTTAGAAAACTTGGAATAGCTCTGCCTCAGGACCCAGCCATACCACTTCTGGGTATACACCCAAATGCCTCTTCACGGAATCATAAGGAAGTTTCTCATCTATGTTTATAGCAGCCTTATTTGTAATAGCTAGAAACTGGAAACAACCCAGATTTCCCTCAACCGAAGAATGGGTTAAAAAACTGTGGCACATCTACACAATGGAATATTATTCAGCTATCAGAAACAATGAAATTATGCAATTTGCAGCCAAATGGATGGAACTAGAAAAGCTCATCCTGAGTGAACTAACCCAGACTCAGAAAGACACATATGGCATCTATTCACTTATAGTAGGATTTTAGCTATATAGTAGAAGGTATCAATACTACAACTAACAAACCAAAGGGAACTTGGACATAGACTTCTTATTTTTAATTTTTATTTTTTATATATTAGTTATATTTTTTATATTTTTTAGTCTTTTTTATCTATTGTATGCTTATTTATTTGTTCGATTAGTAGTTCTCTCTCCCAGGCAATGAGACACTTTTCACTGATGGTACTGCTTCATAGATCCCCAATGAATGAAGAGGCTCTTGGCCCTCATACGACCTCTCAACTGAGATGAGGGACTGTTATATAAGGACACCCCACCCCAGAGAAATGGAATGGAAGGGTTAGGAGATAACGAAAAAAAATGAAATGTGATGTTTCAGCCTTTTACTACTAACTGTCATGAATTGTTTAGGATAATTAAGAAATGCAAACTAATGGTTATGCAAGCCAGTCATTCTGTTAGGTACAATGACAGCCTATTATAGTTACTTGCTAAGCTAATCAGAAATAAACCTGCTAAGAGACAAGCAACATCTGCTTACCCTAATGTAAGAGATAGATAGGGCCTCTTCAAAAACCTCAAGAGATCTGCAGAATATGGCATTCAAAGATGTTTTCATAACTTTAGTTTTTTTATATCAAGACATATCAACTCCTGACAGCACCCCCTATTCTCCTCCAAGTAAAGATGAGCATCAAAGAATCTCCAGTGGGAGATGATTGAATTAAGTCGCAAGCCTTTCTCTTGGTAGGAAAAGCCCCTTGCTCCAACTGTAGACAGAATGCTGTCCAAAAAGGACAAAACCTGGAAGCAGGTATGTCAACAGCCTAGCTCTGCCAAGACAGAGTAGGTAAGTCCTTCATAACCCCTGCACTACAATCAATGTTTGCCAGAGAAGCAGGGCCAAACAACTGAAGAGCGATGCTGTAATGTATGGAGAGAAAATGGGAACTGTCCAGGCAGCCACTGGTATGTCATTTCTTAGTTTGGGAAGCTGCAAACCCTGTACTTCCTATAAAATCAGACATATTTATCCCTCTCAGGTCTCTGAGGTGATTGAAGAACAGATAGATAAAGTCTCATAATTAAATTTTAAGTTGTTTAAGAGTCAAGAGAGTGATATACATCTAAGAAGATACTTTTAAAATTGTGTTGCAATTAGTATGAATGTTGAGTCAGATATAGAACTTTAAAGTCATGGAGATGTTTAGATAGTAGAATGTTAAAGTCAGGTACCAAATACATATGGACTGGTCATTGGGAATGTATGTTAAGCCATATAACCCTCATAACTGTGGCCTAATTACCTCTGTTGTACTGTATTGTATTTATTATTATAAGAGACAGAGCCATTTGTTGGACTGAAAGGAGAAACTGTAGGGGGAAATAAGATATACCTTAAACTTAAAAGAAAAAAAAAAGGGAAGAGGATGGGGGGTTGAGGGTGGGAGGGTGGGACTGGAGGGGGGATAGGGAGGTGACTGCGATTGAGATGTAACCTGAAGAAATAAAAAATAAAGGAAAAAAAAAGAATAAAACAGATATTCTTGAACTAGTTTATCCCAGTGTTTTTAGGATTTGCAAATTTTCTATGTACTTGCAATTCAGTGGGAGCAAAGAAAATCATGACTCAAGGTTACCATGGCTGAGTCACCTGGGTTCCCAGGAATTCCTGCCACTGTATCCAAAAAAAAGGAAATCTCACCAAGGACCACGCTGGTCTCCACAGGGCTCTCTGTGAGCTCTCCATTCTCACAGGCAGTGTGAGTGGCAGTGGTGTGTGGAAATAGATGATATTTCAGTGTTTAATTTTGGCATTTTGGGTTCTTATATAATGAGGTTTTCCTATATTTATTTTGGATATAGTCTTCTGTTTTTCCTATCAAGCACCATTATCTCCTTCTCACAGACAGTACAGTGAGGGTTCATCTTAGTGGTAAAGTAGATGACATATCACACTTTATACTATGTGCTGACATTCCAGTAGGTCAAAGTTTGCAAAGGGTAGAATTGCACAGACTGTCTCCTATCATACTCAGAAGAAAAGGGAAATTCTGTTTATTGTACTAGCACAAATAAGAATAGTATAACTACCTTTTGTTAAATGCCCATTGTATCCTGGGTTCCTTATGGTTCCTAATGGTGCATTCATGTAAGTGTCTTTCTTGTTCAGCTTTGGTTGGAATCCTAAAGCTAGGATGGGGCTGGTGGTTATAAAAGGTTCCAATTAACACTGACAAAAAACTTAACCTAAGCCCTTGAAGTTTCCAAAAGTATTTGCATTTGGTGTAGCAGTGTATGCCCATAATTCTGATGCTCAGAAGGTTGAGTCAGGAGAATCACATGTTTGAAGCCACACTGGCCTACATTGTGAGATCCTATCTGACAGTAATAAATCAAAACAACTAAAGAAAAGTCCTTATTATGTTTACAAATGCCATGGGCAAAGGAATTAAGTATCTTATCTGTGGCTTCAGCTACCTCAAAGACCAAGGGTGACTCAAAATGTAGGTCCAAGTTATTTGAAGATTCATTCACTCAACTATTTGGCCCCATGAGAAACAAACTCAAAGCTTGAACCTGACATTTAGAATTTTCTATGCAGCATTTCCACTTGGTTGGCTCCCCACAGAGGGGCTATATTTCATATCTTCTTCTGCAATTACAGGACAAATGTTTCCGAAATTAAAACACAGCCATACCACCTTCTGTGAGTCACCTTCCAGTCACCCAGCATCACTTCCCTAATTTTGTAGAAGCCTACTCACTTTCAAGGCAATGTAAGCCAATGTAAGCTGTTCTATTGATGGACAACCAAGTGTTAACACCATGTTAACACATTTGCACATAGGAGAAAAAAGTTGTCAGTTTAAGTTGCTGTAAGAGAATCCCACAGATTGACAGGTTTAAAGAATACTCATTTACCTCTTGAAATTCTGGAAGTATGGAATTCTGCAGATCTAGTCCATCGTGCAGACACTTTTTTGGGTCATACACTTCAAAAGTTGTATTATCACTAAAAGTATAACACTATAACACACGGTAAACTCTTTTAAGGGTACTAAGCCATTAATGGGCTCTTACCATCATGATCTAATTATATCCCAATGTTTCTAGACATAGACAATCTTTCTCAAAGACATACTGTATTGATGTTAAGATTTCAACATATAGATTTTAGAGAGACACAGATATCTGGTCCATAATGGAGTGTGCATTAAAGTCTAAAATCAACAATGAAATGTATTACTTACTAGTCAGAATGATAAGACAAATACATGGGTTAGTAGTTGGAGAAAGTAGCTTCTGGAGAAATGGCAACTGTGGTACTAATTCTTATCTTTGTAAAACAATTATAAAGGAAATGGGAGAAGCTCCCTTTGTTCTTACAGGCATGAAGAGATTCTTGGAAAGTTTGGAGAGTCTGTTTTGTTAGGCACCTCTTGAAAATTGTGGGCTATAATGAATGGGATCAGATTCATAGCTACAAAGTCTAAAACTGAGTTGTAATTAGCTAGCCAGAGTAGCCTAAATTATTCAGAAGTCTAAAGGTGACTACCCTCCAGAACCAGGCAGGGATATTCATGTCATCACCAAGGACCAACTATCAGTTGTCTTGGAAATACTGCAATAATATTCTCCATTCAGAACTAACCAGGCCTTGGCATAAAGGAAGCAAAGTGTTAGAAGGAAACGCTTAAGAGAATTGGATAAATCAGGTGTATACGGTCACTTTTGCCAAGGATTTGATAGCAAATATATAACATGCAAATAAATAAATAGTGGCAGGTGGCAAATAAGTATTTCTATGTCTCCAAACTTCTCTTCCTCCCATTGGCTCACAAGATACCTACCTGTAAGGAAGCTGCCTTTTGAAAATGGGAATCTCATCCACTAGGGGATATGGAAGAACAGTTTTTAATTCAATGAGAATCCAGGGCTTACAATCCCTGGAGACAGATATATTATTAAAACCTGGGGAAAGAAAGATTCCTAGAGTCCCTGAGAATGACTGATATTATATGATATATAATGGTATATTAGATATGGTATCTGTCAGAGACTGGTATATTAGATATGGTATCTGTCAGATTCCTGGTTAGATACTTAAAAGTCATTGGAAAGCATCAAGTATGAGTTCTTAATTTTCCAAATATTTCAAATAAACATGACTCATGCACATTGAATTTTTTCTTATTGATTAGAGATATAGAAAGTAGAATTCCATGAAGCAGATAGAGTAAGGCTTTATCTGTGGCATTTCTGCAGTAGGGCCTTGGGTACAGATCATCTTCATTATGGTTGTAGTGAAAAGAATGCAGAAGAAATAAACCATGCCAGTTTCCAGTCATAGCAGTGACAATCTGCAAGAGTCTTTAGGTAGCCTTCTCTAAGATCAGGATGTACAGTGGAGTCCAGTGTCCTGAAACTGCCATGCCATTTACTGGAGCCAACTCAGCCTAAGTTAACTCCAGGCAGGTGTCAGACCAGGGAGTTAAGTCATAAAGAATGATTTTAACTAGCTCCATCTCCCAAAGGGATCTCACCAAGTAACCTCAAGTGACACTTTGCAGAAGAGAGAAATGGCACAACTGAACCCTGTTCAAATCAATACGTCAGAGAAGTATGACACATAGTACACATTGATGGCTGTTATTTAAAGTCATGAGGTTTAGAGAAAAATTTTATATATTAATAAATAAACCAAAGATCTCTATCTTGTAAATAAGGAACAAGATTCTACAACATAAGATTTTCTTAACAAATGTCTTTAACAGATGATAAAAGATATATTTAAAACTACTTTTTTTCAACTGCACATTGTTTTCACATGAATTATAACATTGTAACTCAGTTTTCCTATACCAAAATGCCTGAGATAGATGAATAAAGAATAAGGGCTTATTTTGGCTCAAGATTTCAAAACATACTGAAGCATTACATTGAGGTAAGAGTGAACCAGCAAATCTTGTTGGGGTATCTGTGCTAGAGCAATACTGCTCAGCACATGGTAGCTGGGAAGCACAGAGACAAGAGAAGCGAAGGTCCCAATAACCACTCAAGAATATAGCTCTAGTTACATAACTTCCTTCAAGTATACTGTGCCAAGCCGAGGACTAATCTTTAGCATAAAGACCTTTAGGGGGCAGGGCATTCTGTCTCAGCTCCCAAAGACTCACGTTCACCTCACAATGCAACATGTATTCTGTCTACTGCTAATACTCTCCAAAATTTTCATCTTTCCTGAAAAGTCCAAAATTAATGTTTTCTCAAATATTCAAGGCAAACCTTATAAAATTAAAAAAAAGGAAAATACATGCTTGTCCCAGTATACAACAGCAAGAGAAGGATGGGATATGTTTCCAAAAGAAGTCAAAGCAAAAGTGTTACCTAACAAGACAAACACTATATCCTATCTCCATGTCTTATCTGAGACAAATGGTGGCAAAATCAGGGCTCCCAAATGTTTGGGCAGCCCTGTTGTTAGGACCTTCCTAGATACAGTACTTTGGTAACTCTGATAACTTTTTAAACAGTCTCTGCCCATCATCTGCAGTCTTGCTCAGTAGATGGTCTATAATTGTAGTGAACCTAACTTTCTGGAGTCTCTGGTAACGCTTTGAGTTTACACTAAGGATTCTCTGGTGATACACAAAGTACCACCATTGATGGGTTTCTTATTGGGGCTATGGGCATACCATATTCATCCTGTAACTGCAGTCTTCCCTTTGAAATCCAAATGGAAGTTTGCATCTGTAATTCTGACATTCTCCATTCCTGGAAAAGTATCATAATTGGGTCACTGCCACGTTATGCTGATGTCCTGAGCTCTCCTGGAATCCTTGAACCAGTGCTGCTGTAGACTGTGGGTGCTTTTAGGGGGCTGTTTATTCTGTTAATCTGATCTTGATTTAACTTTGGAAGGTGGAATCTATCAAGAAAATTGTCCATTTCGCTTAGGTTTTCAAATTTGTTGGAGTATAGATTTTCAAAGTAGGAAGACCTAAAGATTTTCTGAATTTCCTCAGTGTCTGTTGTTATTTCTCCCTTTTCATTCTGATTTTGATGATTTGGGTTTTTCTCTCTGCCTTTTAGTTAATTTAGCTAAGGGTTTGTCTATTTTGTTGATTTTCTCAAAGAACCAACTCTTGGTTTCATTGATTCTTTGTATTGTTCTTTTTGTTTCTAAGTTGTTGATTTCATCCCTAAGTTTGATGATTTCCTGCCTTCTGCTCCTCTTGGGGGTGTTTGGTTCTTTTTTTCCAGGTAATTCATATTAGTGAATTAATAGCTGAACTGTAAGAACTTGATTAGTTTTTAAAAGGTTAATCTCTTCAGCATCTGCATTCTCCTTAGAGACATCTTTAAAAGAAATTTATTTTTTCTGGCCAAACTAAGTTTTCCCAAATGTTTCTGTCCTTCTTGAACTCACTCTGCATTCTGATAGTTAACATAAAGGCAAAATAACAGCTACTCCACTTTATGAATGCTGAACTACCACGAAATTCTCTCTGGAGAAAAATTACTCTAGAAACTTATCTCAGGGCATGAACTTAATGAGCTTACCCATTTGCTGAAATATCATGGGGTAGCCTATATAAATTTCCAACAAAGTTCATTTTTCATGAATCCTCGTGACTATGACATTTAATGCCTGCATTAACTTTATAATTATATTCTTGGGTACTGCTAGAATCTTCCATTCATCTCCACTTATAGCATTCTATTCTTGTACAATCCTTTCCAAACTCCCATGAAAACTCAACCTTAAAGGCTGTTATATATTTTCAGGTCATAGCAACAACGACACATCTCCATGACAATTTTCTATGTTAGTTAACAGCACTCCTGAGATAATCAGCTTACACACAGAAATGTTGTTTTGGCTAAGTTTTTCATCTGGTTCGTTGCTTTAGGAGCTCTGGTGACGTAAAGCATCATGAGGGAATGTGACTAGGACGCTGTTCAACCTGTAGTAGCCAGGAATAAAAAGGATAAGTCTAGGACCTTAATGTTTGTTTCAAAGCATGTGCCCAGTGAAATACCCCTTAAAGCTGTTACCACATCCCTTTAGCACCAAAGTGAAGATCAAGCAATTAACACTTGCATCTTAGGAAGTATCACAGGGTTAGACTGTGATACATCCAAGCCAAATAGTCAATTTATTACGGAAGGTCTTTGCTGTCATGCCTTCATATTTATCCTTCATCTAGTAACATATAAACAAAATCAAATTACTGAAGCTGAGTAAATGGAATAAACTCAATTGCTTTGTAGGGTATACTTTCTTTCCTTAATTATTTGAGAATTTCATACAATATATTTTGAACAGGCCCACCTCCTCAGCTCCTCCCTTTGTCTTCTACTCACTGTCCCCAATCATTTTGCTCCCAACTTTGAGATTACTTCTTATTTTTCTTCTTTCCCAATCAAATCTAGTGTGTGTTGCTCAGGTAGTCTTGGGATTGGCAACTGCTTGCTCTGTAGTCAAGCTTCCAGGAACCATGTCTTAAAAACATAAAGGTAGTCATTTTTTTCTTCTCTGGATAACTTCAAAAAAGCAGTATTTTTCAGACACCACAGAGCACATGCACATATAAACTCAGAGATTAAAACAGCATGCACAAGATCTGCAAGCTCCACCTGGACAAAACTCCAGCACAGTGTAGGTAAACGTTAATATGTAATCCCACTACTAGCTGTTGGCATGCTTCCTTTTAAAACTGAATATTGGCACCAGAATAATCTATTCTGTAAGTTAACTTATCCATTCCATAATTTTTTCATGCTAGATAATTTTTAACTAATTTACCTCATTTACCCATCTATGATCTACTCATTGCTCTGTAGAAGTTCTATTTATATGTGCATGTAAATGAACTGTGGAAGAGGCCATGCATGTTCCAGAAGAAAACATTGTAGGCAGAAAAAAAAAAATCAGAAGCACTAAAAGTAATATTCGACACTTTTAAGTAAATTTTATTGGATTTTATTCATATCATCAAAGACTGTTAGCAAAGTCCAGCAAAGAATTAAAGCAAAGATGAACAGGATCATGGGTGGTAGAGCAGATGCTGCTGAGAGCTGCAAACATTCTTAAAGGAAAACCAGATGGGCTTATTGACCTATGAGATAAGTTATGAGAGAGTGAACTGGGAATCAAGACTTACCTCAGCATTCTTACCTAAATAGATGCCAATGGAACTGGCCAGTAACAGAAACAGTAAGGATGGAGCTAAGTCAGAGCTACCTCATGGGAAGAGAACAATCATGAGGACAGATAGCTGCCTATATGTAGAGGAAGTACTGTGATTAATATAATATAAAACAAAATATAATATATCACCAAGGGAACCCAACTGTGGATACGTGTACCCTGTTAAAATAGCTGATGTGTATTGCAGCCTTAGTTAGAGTCTCATTGGAAAATCAAAAACTATGTCAGCATTTGAATAGAAGGTGTTTTATGTAAAGAACCATTTACAGATGTAATTACAGTTCTAGGAAGAATGGGAAAATGCATAAGACTCAATACATTTAAAATTTATTCATGGAATATATCTCAAAGAGCTGTGTTGCTCTTGGGGTGCATCTGCATGGCTGGATTCCAGTGATTCCATTGGTTATTGGTCTAAGTCCAGCTGGGTAATATCTTATATGAGCAATTAATACTCATAAATCATTTCTCCTTTCATTTTCTTCCCTCAAAACCCTCCTATGTACCATTCTTTGTTCTTTGATTTTTTTAATAATTTATTTTTTATTTCTTCAAGTTACATCTCAATCACAATCCCTTCCCTACTCCCCCCTCCAGTCCCACCCTTCCACCCTCCTCCCCCTAAACCCCCCATCCTCTTCCCTTCTTTTTTTTCTTTAGTTTAAGGTATTTCCTTTTCCCCCCAACAGCTCTCCCTTTCAGTCCAAAAAATGCTTCTTTTTCTTATAACTATAAATACAATACAAAACAACAGAAATAAATAGGTCACAATTATGTGAGTTATATGGCTTAGCATACATTCCCAGTGTCCAATCCATATGTATTTGGCACCTGACTTTAACATTCTACTATCTAACCATCTCCATGAGTTTAAAGTTCTATATCTAACTCAGTTTTCATACTAACTTGCCTCACAATTTTGAAAATATCTTCTTAGATCCAGAACACCCTCTTGATTCCTAAACAACTCAAAATTTAACTATGAGATTCTAGCTATCTATTCTTCAACCACCTCAGAGACCTGAAAGGGATAAATATATCTGATTATATAGGAAGTGCAGGGCCTGCAGCTTCCAAAACTAAGAAATGACATACCAGTGTCTGCATGGACAGTCAGCTCCTGACAGCACCCCCTATTCTACTCCAAGTAGAAGATGAGCATCGAAGAATCTCCAGTGGGAGATGATTGAATTGGTGGTAAGCCTTTCTCTTGGCAAGAAAAACCCCTTGCTTCAACTGTAGACACACTTCTGTCCAAAAAGGACAAAACTTGGAAGCAGATAAGTCGACAGCCTAGCTCTGCCAAGACAGAGTAGGTAAGTCCTTCATAATTCCTGCTCTACAATCAATGTCTGTCAGAGAAATGGGGCCAAATGGCTGAAGATTGATGCTGTAATGTATGTTCTTTGATTTTTAAGAGAATGTTCTGTAGTTTATTCATTTAGGTTACTGGTTTATATTTTCAGCTGAGATAGCAAGAAAGATGATTACTGTACACAAGTTATGCTTGGCCACAAGTGAAAACAGAACTAGTTCAGGATGCCACAGGTCCAGGGCACGGAGCCAAAAGGACAGTTTTGGTTGTAAGGAAGGCAGCTGGTTTCGGCGAGAAGATGGTGATGTTCCAGGTCCAAAGAGACTTATTACTGACTGTAGCATACAGTCCACCAACTTGTTAACATCCCAGCCTTCAGCATCCCTTACTTCTGGTCCTTCATCCTTCATGGTGCACAAACTAGTTTACCCTGAGCCTCTGCCTCATTTTCCTTCTCTTTTACTTCAGCCTGTGAATTCACTTCTTCATCCTCTTCACTTTCATGGTACAGGAATTTCAAGGAATGTGGCACTAAGGAAGACCTCATTTGGGGATTTATAAAACCTAGAATGTAAATGCTTTTAATTTAATATGTTATGTGGGACAGAATGCCAATTGAATAAAAAAATTACCATAGAAAGGGCAAGACTGTAATCAGTGAACATGTAATCAAGGCCCATGCTAGAGAGCTCTGATGTTAGAGAGTCCTCACACTAGAAACGACGAGTAGTTTGTGTCCTCTGATGGAGAAAGTGCTGGTGGACTAACGGCCAGATCTCCTGGAGGCAGAAAGAAATTGGTGAGCAGAGAAAGCCGCAACAAAACAGCAAAAGGCCAAGGACTAAACTCTGTGGCTCAGCTCTTGCCTAGAGGGGTTTGACCCATCAAAACAGTGGCCTGAAAGGAACTGTGGCCAACTTCAGAGACTGAGGCAGAGCCCGAGAGTTGCTGATACAAAGGGAATAAATTGGTTTATAGATGGCCGAGTTCTCCCAGAGAGAAGAAAGCTTCAAGCCTTATTTAAGGTGAAGCCACCATAGCCAATTCACCCTGATGGATCTACATCTGAGATATTCTGGAAGAAAGATGGCTAAGTGTATTAAAGGGTCTACCACAGAGACTGTGTTCCTGATGACTGAGGACCAGCCCCAGAGACTTCATCCTTTTAAAAGGTTAAGAAAATAGTTGTTATAGTTATCAATAGGTTTAGTATTTAGGTAATAAGGGTTGTAGCCATTCATAGGGTTAATAGTTTATAAGTGGGTGGTAGGAGACCTGTTTGGGGCCCCAATCCAAATGGGAAAAATGATTAAAAATGTTAGTACACTCCTTTTATGTTCAGTCCTTCTGTTCTCAGCTGTTTAGATGACCTAAGGGGTTTGTAGGCAGAAGCTGATCTTGCAGGTTTCACTGAGGTTCCTGTCAGGGCATTGTGTAGAGCTGAGCGGTCCCAGTGACATTGGATTGCTGTGGTGGTTGCAGGCCCCCGATGGAGACAGCTATTGAGGAAGTCTGCCAGGCAGAATCAATTGGGTCACTCATCCTCCTTGGTGCCTGATTCTGCTCTCTGCTGAGGATTCCGCTGTCCAGCCGTCCCCGGGCTCCCCTAATGGACGCTTCGATTCTCCTGGAACGATAAGAACAGAGCCCTGCCCCAATCCCAACCCTAGGATAATTGCCCTCTTTTTTTTTTTCTGGGGGGGGCATGGGGGGGGCTAGGTAGTACTTCTCCTGAAGCAAATTTGGCCTTCTGACATCATACAAAGCGTTATCTTTCAATCCGGGTTAAAGAAGAAATCATTCTGTCACCTTGGAGCTAAACCAGCTCTAGTGTATATATTTTGAGATCCCAAAGGACAATCTGCCTGCATCGAGAAGGCCTTTTGTAAGTAGCCTCCAAACCTAGGTCCCTCCAAATCCCATGTGTGTGTCTCTGAACTCTAATTATTGGGATCAGGGACCTGTGTTTCCCATCTGAAGGGATCAAAGATGTGTTCCACCACTCCTGGATCGAAGTCTTTCTCTATTTAGAGTTTGCCCTGCATCAGGCTGACCTTGACCTCCGGGATCTGCCCGTTTCTGTCTCCAGTGTGCTGGGAGCTGGGACCAAGGGTGTACTCTTCTTGAATGGTGGGACCAAGAGTATGCACCCTCACCACCCCGCTCCGTATGACTCCAGAATACATAAGACCACCAACTCTACGGTGCTTCCCCACCCCTTCTCCGCTGAAGTCAAAGGCATGGGCCAATACACAATTCTCTTGTATTTTACCTTAGCTCCATGTCCTCTCTACACCTGGAGGTCTGCAAAACCAGGCCGAATTGCTGTATCCTGTATCCTCTATTCCATTAACAGTGTTTCAGCCCTGCCCCCTGCCTTGTTTTTTTTTTTTTTT
>CAJQZJ010024966.1:2466-16997 GCA_907164525.1 Lophiomys imhausi | reverse complement strand
AGTAATAAATAAGTGTTAAATAATAATTTAAAAGTTCGGTTTCAACCCCCACTCCACCCACACACAACAGTGTCCGCATCACTATCTTGTCATTCATTAACCCTCAATGTAAACTTGTACACAGCAGTCTCACTGAGAAACTTATACACTGAATAAAAGTTAATACCAACTTCCCAGAGATGTGAGGAAGCTCAACTAAGACTGTAATTGTAAAAGATCCTTGCTAACAATAAAGAACTTGTCAATTATTGCTATTTCTCTTCAAAATATAAATATAGCAATTTTCAAAGACCGATAAAAAGCAATGAAAGATAACTATAAGAACTTGAACAATACAGGGTAATAAAGAGAAGGCATGCACAAATTACTCGCCATTGCTTTTCTTATGTGTTCGAGCATTGTGCTGTTCTTGCATCGAGAATTTGGACTTTTGGCTTTATTTGTATCTATCCATGTACAAACACCCATGTAGAACAAAACACTATAAGGCTAGGAAAGACAAATACAGGATGGTATTGTCCTCAATTTCTATGCTTATCTACTCTGAAGCTCATAAACAGGAGTTGTGGTCCTTGTGATGTTTTTCTAGTCTGGGGACTTGGTGTGAAATCAAAGGATGCAGTCTGAAAAGCTCATCATAAGTGAGCTAACTCAGACTCAGAAAGATACACATGGCATCTATTCATTTATAACTGGATTTTAGCCGTATAGTACAGGATAACCATCCTACAATCAATAGACCCAAAAGAACAGGAACATGGACTTTGTTACCTGTTAGTGGGACACTCCACCCTAGTGGAACTGCCATGTAAGCCTCCTGTGCAAGAGGAAGCTCTTAGACCTCATATGACTACTGAACTGAGGGGGGCTGATACATGGAGCCACCCCACACTGGAGGGGAGGATGGGTGGGAGAAGGGGTAGAGGATGGCAAGATGGGATCGGGAGGAGGTGATAATGGAGATGTAAAAAAAGAAAGAAAAAAGAAAAAGAATGTAGTCTGGATAGAAGAAATGGAAATAATAGTGAAACCAATGAAAATCTGTAGAAAAATCAAACACTTCTGAAGGTTATTTGCAAAATTCCCTGCGTTTTACCCATTTCCTCTTAAGAAAAGTCTAATCTTTTTCACGAGAGATGAAGTCACACAGATGAAATGAGTTTTGAAGTTTTCCCATTTGTAGAGAACTTGCTTCCTCTACAGTGGCCTTCTGCCTACAGCCTGAAAATCTTTCTAGACAGAAGTATTTATTTGCACATGGTTTCAAAAGTAGGATGGATGAGAATGGGAGGGCGACTAAGAAATGTTTATGTGAGTTAACTATTAACTCAGAGAAAGCAATCTGCAGTGTGAAGCCAATCTAGAGTTGATCCCAAAGTTAACAGCTGAAAGAGCCAGAGCAAACACTCCGGCTGATCTCTGAGGCTAAAGTTTGGACAGGAGTCCAGCACTGGGAAGGTGTAAGGACACAACCTAGCCTTTCTCAGGTCAGGTGTCCCCTTTCCTGGACCGAACTCCGGACCACCTGAGTTTCAGTTTTTCCACTAGTTGGTGGCCTTGTCCACAGGATCGTACGTTTACATAATTGGTGAGATACAGGCGAGAATGATTGTCATCTGAACAAAGATGTGCCCAAAATGGACATGACAAGTGGCTGTGGTTTCATTGAAACAAAGTCCTTGTCAGAGGAATGGCTGCTCAGAGCACCATTGGATCTTCCTTTGCAACCTGTCCTCAGAGACCCACAATAAACCTTCAATTTAGCATATAGCAGTGTAGTACTCACTGATCTACTTTCCAATAAGGATCTTGTTGAGGGGGGAAATAGCTAGGCTTTGAGTAGGAGAAACTGTGTGCATCTCAGTTACTTCACTTAAGAGCCATGTGGCTTGTGGCAAGTCAGATACCTTTACATCTTTACATTTCTTTATCTGTAAAGACAAGCCGAAGATAGCTACCTACCTATATTTCTTTGTCAAGTGTAAAATTACTTTGATATAATGAGAGCCACCAAAGCCACAACTGGACAATCAGTAATTTCTACAAGACCCATAGCACAATAACAGCAAAACCTCACTAGCCAAATTAAAATGCTCAAATCATACGGTTTATTATTATTATTTTATGTGATCTAGGCTGGCCTCAAAAGCTGGCTACTTAGCCAAGGATGGCCCAGAACTCCTTATCCTCCTGCCTCTACCCTTCAAATGTGGGAATTACAGATGCACAACACAATGCTTGCTTTAAATGGATTGCTAAGTCAATTTAAAGTATAGTGAGAGGTTGGAGGTTACAGGGAGACACTCAGTATTAGAATACTCTCTTGGTATGCATAAGGCTTGAATAGGAACATCAGTACCACAAAAAAGACTTTAAAATTAATGAGATGAAAGAAGGAAAGATACGGAGTACTCTGGCACTCTGAGCCAAGGTGTGGTTAAAGAGGAGAAGCCATATTACATTAGCACTAAGATGGAATTCATATGCCCTGTCTGCTGTGCTGCCTTCCTCATCGGTGGTTTTGTTATGAGACTAGAGTTTGGCTTGAAACAAAGGGACCACGTAGAGGGAAAGAGGCTGGCCACGAGCACATGCTTTCTCTGTTGGTAAGCCTGGAGACAAGCACATCTGAGCAATAGCTGAGGGAACAGCTATAACTTGTAAGTTATCCCACTGGGCAGGCAGGGGCTTTGTTTATATTTACTGTGCAGAGGACATGGAGTTAGCAAGGATGTTATTGATTTGTGGTTGAATGGGGCTTGATGAATGTTGCATATTCATGGTTTAGACAGTTAATGCATCTAAATCATTTAGTATCTCATATCTCATTTAAAATTTTTATAAGGCATTTAAATCCAATGCACAACTACTTTGAATACCATGTGTCTTTTAGTCCTTCCATGTCTTTGTCTAAACTTTGATACACATGTTATAGTTTCCAATCTATGCTTATGAATTTCATACATCTAATTTTCTTTCTTTTCTTCTGTGGCACAGTTGGATACTCTCAAATGCTGCAAGAATACACATTACTCCCTTAGGAGGCAAATGAGAAAACCTTCTTTAAAACATAAAGTTCCACATAATTTGAAGAGATTAGTATTTCTGTTAATATGAACAAAGTGATTCTGGTCATTTAGGGACAGAGTAGACAGTTTTGCTTAATAACCAAGAGGACTTTACCAACTCTACTGACTTCCACTAATACTTGAGAAGTTATACAACTTCTCTGAGACTCAGTTTCCTTATTTGTAAAATGAGGATAGTGATACTTGCTGCTATATAAGGCAGCAGCTTTACATGAAGACCTCATATGCTGACACTGCTGGAAGTAGTTTGGCTAGAGCAGCAATGAGATGCAGACTTTACCAAGTGCTAACTTTCTGGAAAACATTCTGTATTGAGTTACTATTGCTACATCATCTGTTACACATGAAGACTTTGGAGGTAGAATGAACACTGTACTACAGAGGCTGAGAGTTTTGAGGTAGTATTTGGAAATACAGTGGATGCAGCAAAGCAGCTTCCGGACATAATCTGACAGCTACAGGGGAATAAAACCCTTGAACTCAAAAGACTTAGAATGACCCTTAACATTCAGTCTTCCAGACTTTTCAGCAGGTTTTTTCCCCTTCCGTTTACTTGTGTTACATTCCTTTAACCTTAAATTACCTAAAACAATTTCTACTTCATATACCAAATTTTAATTCATATTATCACCTTACTTCAAAACCATGGTATGTTGATCATATTACTTAATCCTGATGATTATCTCCAACATTTTAGGGTGGTTTCCTTTCAAACAGGGGAAAGGAAATGCTAGTTGTTAAGCAATGCCATTTCTTTCAGAAGCACAATAACCCTTTCAGGAAGGGAATTGATTCCTGTTTCATCAAGCAAAAACGGGAAGCTTGAGTCTCAGGCAATTGTTTGAGTCTACACATCATGTGAGAAGGACACCGGGTACAATTCTAAGCCCAGTAGATACGTGACTGCACATTCTTTTCACTGCAGTATGTAGTTAAGAATACCCTGTGTTCTTCTCTGACCCTTCCCTTACTCATCCCTCAAATATCTGCAGAGGCATCCTTCATGTCTTCAATGATACACTCCACACAGAGGATATACAGGGCCTCACCCTCATGGACAAGTAAGAACACTAAGTCCATGATAAATTCAGCACAGAATTCTGTGAGAATGGTGAAGTGAGACCACAGATGAACTAACCTTGGACTGGCGGGGGTGGGGTGGGGGGTGGGAGGGTGTCACAGAAGGCTCTCCAGAGGCAGGGGCTCCTGATGCCTGAATGGCCACAGATACATTTGGAAGAACTTCAGAGCAGTGTTTCCAGACAGGAACACTGGCAAAACTGTTCATGTCCATGTTCATTCTTACCCAGACACAGAGCTGACCCCATAGGCACCCTGTCCATATCGCCAAGCCACAGCATATTCCCAGAAGGTTTCCTTGCTTATTTTCCAAAGATGATTGGCTATCCAGCTCCAGAAGGCCAAAGGCTTGTTTGGTTTAGCTCTTTGTATCAAATATGCTTCCTATTAATTGTGGCTTTCAAAAGTCAAATTAAAACCCTTTGATATGATTCCAAATTGATCTTGCTTAACTTAAAGCTTCCCAGCTCTCCTGTCAGAGGGTTGGGAGGGAGATTGAGAGTTTAATTCTCAGGCAGAGCTTTGTTTAGAAAGGATAACAAATTGTGTGTGTGTGTGTGTGTGTGTGTGTGTGTGTGTGTGTGTGTGTTCATTTAAAAGAAAAAAGACAGTCTTTTCTATTTCAGAATGTGATTGTGGGTACACAAATATGTGAATGGGCTTACGTTAGAAATATCCCCCATGCTCCCCTGCTTTATTCTTCATGGCAGGGGCTGCAGGCTGCATTTCCTGTATCACCTGGCTTCCATCTGAGCTGATCAGTGGGAGGTGCGGTGGGGGGGGGGGGGGGGGGGGGGGGGGGGAAGAGGGAAGAAAGGGGTGTTCCTCTAGTTTCTGTTGCCTAGCAGGAACCACTTCTCCTCTGTGGGCCTTGGTTCCTGCAGTCACATCATCCACGGCCTGGTTTCAGCAAATGAGGCTAGCACCTCCTCAGTAGGGGAACACCAGGTCCCCTTGTCCGTTCAGCCTCAGGTACCTGAAGCATCTTGCTGATGTTAACTTTGAGATGTTTCATCCCTTCCTATTTGGTTTCTCCTAACTTCCATCCTTTCTTTGGTCATTTTTCTAGCATAGTGTTCTCTCCATTTTAAATCCTTTAGAGATTATTTTACTGTCTTACCCTTAAGGTCAGTGAGTGAAATGTATTTGCCTTATGCAATGTATTTTTTCTGTGAATAATGAAGCAAAAGAAAATGAGTAAAGATCAGGAGCTTGCAGGAAAGACTGGCTATTGATACCCATTAGGGTTACTGGGTTTCTTAGCATAATAGCTGGCGAATGAATTTTCAATAACTTGTGTCCCTGACAGAGACAATTGTTCCTCTTCTACTTATGAATAAATACTGTAATATGAACCATGTCTTTCACTACAATAGAAGGACAGAAAGACCTAGGAGTTACTAGTGACATTTCACTGTCCTGGGCCCTGGAGCCTGGTTGTGAATGCTGGGAAGAGCTGACCTCAGCTCGTTAACACCCAGACTGTGAACACTGCTGCTTGGAAGGGCTGATCCCAGTGCACACAATACCCCACTAATGAGGAACAGATTTTCCCACCCTCACCATCTAGGGTGAATGTTCTTCTTCCTCACCCTAAAAGCAGAGGAGGAATGTTCTGAGAATATTTGCCAGAGAGATTTGGCCAACATTGCATTTTAACATTCCCACCGACAGATTTCCGGCTCCTTTTGTCCCCACCATAATCTGTGTCTGAGCATCCAGAACGCATGTCTGCACAGAGGCAGTAAGAAACCCATACAGTCTGTGGCACTGAGAAGGGAACCAGGTGGTCTCTGGGCTGAGCTCTTGGCATGTTAGCAGAAATGAAAGGCTTTTGATCATCTTTGTAATCAAGTGACCAGAACAGTCCCTGGTGGGCTGGGATTGGAGGAGTATGAACAGACCTGTGAAACAGGCTTTGAGATTCACTTCCTTTCCTGTAACAGCACTGGCCCCCCTGAACAATGACTTCCAGGCACCTTAAACACCCTTGTGCTAATCCTTTAACAACCCCATGATGTAGGGTTTTCAAGGCCACTTTGCACATGAGAAAAATGAAGCTCAGAGGGGTTAAGTGACTTGTGTAGGGCTGCACAGCTGGTTAGAATTCAAACCCTCTATTTGTGTTCCATAATGTACATTATTACAATTTTGCACTGTTACCATGACACCCTTGTGGCAGGACGTGAAGAACACTCTGAAGCCATGCTGCCCACTTTGCAGCTGCCCTCTCCACAAGCCTGGGTGGGGCGTGCTTGGCAGAGTAATAAAAGAATGTCTCTGAACATTGAGGAATTCCCTGAAAGGAATTCCCTGGAGTCAGCCCCAGGGTCTTTCCTCTAACTCTACAGCTAAACATCAGCTGTATCCCATCAAACAAGAAGCCAACTGTAGAAGTCAAGGATTCTATGGAATGAATGCCCCCTGTGATATATTCCACTGCCCTGAGATGAGATTGAATAATATAAAGACACAGCAGTGAGAGCTTCCTGGTTGTGAGGAGAACCAATTGCTTGTTTCGGGTCAGTTACCACCAGAGTAAACCACGGAGAACCCAAGGAAGCCTAAAAACAAAACAACATCCCATGATCAGTTAGTTGTCTGATCATCTTTGTTCTCTAACTTATGGTCTACTCTCTTAACACTACAAGCATTGCAAAGGAAATCATGTTAAAATGTAGAACCCAACCCTCTATGGTACTGTATTGCCCTGACTGGAAGGCAGGACACGTCTAATGGAACCCTGTGCTGGTCACTTATGAGAAGCCCCAGGAATGCTTACCCACATCCCACAACAAAGAATCAGGATGGCTGGTTTTCTTCCCAGATACTGTAGCTGCTGCTGAAGGCTGGAAGATTCCTTATGCTAATGTGCAGAGAGAGAGAGAATCCCTGCATGCCACCCTCAGCCACAGGCCCACAGTTTTCAGCCTCACAGGATTGGTATGTTTTAAAAACCTAGTTAAGTTCACACATATGTTTCCTTTCCAGTTATGTATTGCAACTGGAACAGGCTATGGCCTGTTATTGTCTAATGAAATGGATCTAGACATGTGACCTGCCCTGCAGCCATGACCTATATTTGCCTGGCAGCTGACATGATTGTTTTCCTCCGTATGTGACTTGGTCATAGAAGAATCCATAGCTCCCTTTCAAAAAGTTGCCTCTTTATTGACAATCTGTGTATATTATGTTTAAATTCTACTAGTAAACAGGATCTGACCTGTCTTCTCCCTCCTAATAACTCTTCAACCTTCTTACAAATCAGTGGATGTAGTGTCCCTTTTGAGGGGCAGAAGCAGGGCCAGTATTACCTGAAGCCCTGGCTCTTCCACAGCCAAGATTACCTTTTAGATAGAAATTGCAAGCAAAGGGCCTCGTGTCTAGCCAACCGGCCAAAAGGTCTCCAATTAGAATAAGTTTTTAGTCATAGGGTAGGAATTTACTGAGAACTTGTGAGCCACATACCCAAGAGCAGTGTATTATGACACATTAATGCAAAGGATGTCAAACACTGGCTAGATGATTAATAAACAGTATGGCCTCCAACCTGTATATAACGCTATTTCCCAAGTTACAACTTGGAAATATGGACATGATCACAGAGTGCTTAGTACTGTGTATGGTGACATTGATAGAATATAAATGCATTTCAAAATTGCACTTTGAATAGGCCACAGCCTGTTCCAGTTGCAATACATTCTCTTCCAGTAGGAAGGGAAATATTCAAAATTCACAAGTAGTTTCCAGTTCTATGGATTTTTCAAACATCATAAAATGGATCGATACTCATGTAGAAGTGTCTTAAAATTAATTGACATAAAAATAAAAATGCACCTTCATATTCATAAAGTTTGCAAACTTTAAATTTGCATTTCAGGAAAGGTTTTAAAATGCACTCAGAACTAGGGATCTGTACCTGGCGGAGGAGTCCAGAGATCTGAATTTCTGGTTCATGCCTCACACTGCTTATCTGAACACTGAAATGTAAAACACAAACTCAGACCAACCTGCTTTGCTCATGGGTGAGGGAATTCAAGCTCAGGGGACAGAAATGATTGGGCCAAAGACATACATTATGAGCAGAGCCTCAGCTACCTCCTGTCTCATCTTTTCCATATCCAGAGGAAGTCAAAAGCAGTCAGGCTGTAGGTGATGAAAACATGGCATCTTCAGCCTGTCTCTAGTAGGTAAATGTTCTCTCTCCAACCATCACACAAGTCTTTAATGAATAATACCTGTGTTTGATGATAAAGCACATCCTACATCCCATATTATTTACAAATAATACCTTATTTATTTTCCATGCAATCGTTTAGGTACACCATTATTTCTGTTTTTATTTTGGAAAAAAATTGAGTAAGTGATTTGCTCAAGACCTCATCACACGGAACTCCAATAATCAAGGCTGTGTCCTGCTTGCTGTGTTGCCTCTGCTGTAGACATAAATACTAAAGCAAAAGCAACTGGTGAACAGCAATGAGCACAGCTCAGTCAATAGGGACAACTAGTGGACATAAGGAAATAATGAATTTGTTATCAGTAAGTATGGTCAAGGATTACAAAACAACATTAGAATATATTGCAGAAAGTTCCAAGATTTCAGATGCATGTAATTGTTCTAGGATAAGAAATGGGAATCTTTTCAAGTCTTCCTATCCATTTACCATGGAGCCTTCTCTCCTTCGAGGATGGTTCTCTAAGAGACAGTCTGGGCAATTTAGATTTTAAAAAGAGTATCCCTGGTGCTTTCTGTCTGACTCATTGTGTGGTCTCAAGTTAGTGAGTCACTACTATGTGACTCAGTTTTTAAATCCCACGCAGGGCTCAGAGCTTGACTGCTGGGATCTTGGGCATGGCTTTATAAGGTGTTGATAAACAATGATGTTCCCAAAAGCTAGGAATTCTGAGTTATGCTTTTCTTCTTTGACTTTTAAAACCATCATTCAGCTAGTCAATCATGTCCATTTGTGATCCAGGAATAATAAAACTACATTAGGCTCACCAACATCCTCATCATTTCTTGTGACTCAACATCAATCCAGTGTGTGTATAGCTTCTGTGTTAGTGGGATACCATCTTTTATATAGATGAATCAAATCCTATGTGAAGAAGCATAGATCCTCTCTGAACCTGTCATTTCTCAGCTATACTGAGAAAATAGATACAATGCTACATCCCTAGTTTAAATGTTGACCACATTACAGTAAACTCTGAGATTAAAAAAAAAAAGTTCACTGGGAATATGAGCACTAAGCTCAGAAGCTTCCATAATAGGCACTGTAGAGTGGATTTGGAGAATTATCTGGCTTTGAAGGCATCCCTACTTTCTGTTTGCTTGCAAGACATAGTGCGTTTAACCATCTCCTGGGACACCCTGTTCTCACTCTCAGGTCCTACCACAATAGTGCATATTAAGATTTTGAAATCTAATCCTTTTTTTTTGTCCCTGGTTTATATTAGACTCCAAAATAGATATAACAGCATATTCTAAGATGCTGGAAAAAGGTTTACACATCTTCAGTCTTGGCTTTCAGCCAGATCAAGAATAGAAAATAAGTACTGGAGCTGTTGGTGCTCTTTAGAGAGGAGAGGTGAGGTATGAAGATATTCCCTATAGTTGGGAGCACAGAGAACACATGCTTGAAGCACGCCTGTGAAAGTACACCAGGACTGGGTTCTATCTCCTGTTCCTAAAGGCAGAAGATAAAAAAGCCACAGAAGTGTGCTGAGTGGGTTGGACTGCACATCTAGACCTTTTCATTGTCAAGGATGCAGGCATTTCCCATGTGCTCAATGTACAGAACACCAGAAAAGAATGTGACAGGGTTATCTTAGATCTTGTCTGCAAGTGCCTGCTGAAGGAGTGGGGAAGTCTGACAGGAAGACTGAAGATACAGGGCTTCTCAGTGCTACAAGTGGCACCAGGAATAGGAACACATCTGTCAGGGTCAAGGGAACTATGAGACAGAGGTCCCAAAAAGGGATGTTGGAGGTACCCTAGGACTGGCTCCAAGAGTAGAGTTCTGCTCTGGGCTGCTCTGGGCCTCTTGGGGATGTTTTCTTTAGCCAAGGACTTAGATCAAGTTAAAGCTGTCCAACCTCCTTACCCCTCTGGTCACCTATGGATTTAATCACAATGGATCTAAAGTAGCAGAGAGAGAGAATGGGGGGGCGGGAAGGAGTCAATGATAAATTGCATTTCTACCATGGCATAAGTTACACTTTTTCAACACACTATTTTCAGAAGCCAGAATAGATTTTGCTTACTTTTCCTGTTACTAATGGACACCATTACTTTTCCCTTAGAACCTGACCACATCCCTCTATTTCTATGCCTTCTTTCTGTAGCTCATACTTTACTTTTGATTCAAGTATTACATTGCCTATTATAAATGGTGGTCTATCAGTATTCCATTGCAAAAAGATGAATTCTCAGTGACAACACCTAATAATCATACTAATATCCTCTGTATCCAGCATGGTGAAGCATTTGGTTTGCATGTGATAAAATCTTAAACGAGTGGCAATGAATATAACCGTATTGATGGGAAGGGGGAAAGAGGTATTTCAATCCTTTGTGGGCATCTTACTTCTCACCAGTTGGGCACTCACAATCCTACTTAAACCTTCAGGCATACTCACTGGGTTCTGGGTAGCTCATTTAGATTTGTTCAAGGGAATTATATCCCAATTATACCCAAGACACAGCATGTCCCTATGGAGAAGGAATGAAGACAACAAGCTCTCCATCAGAGAAATAAAAAAATGGGAGCTGAGCCATAGCTGTGGATTTTAACAGACCCCTCTGTTAATACAGAGAACAGTGGGGAAATTGTTCATCTACACAAAATCTCATCCTGATGGAAATGTTCTGACTGCAAAGTTAGTGTTAGCTTTGATTTCCTGCCCCAGAGGAGGCTTGTTCAAAAGGCACACAGTGGGCTTCTGCAGTCAGAGAACTAAAGTTGGTCACACTTTGTCTTTGTCTAGTGATCAACCCAACCCAGTGCATCCCTAGCCTTGGGGCTGCTTAGAGCCCTCCATCTCTTCTTGGAATCACAAGGAAGTCTGTGGAAGAAGTACAGTCCAAGAAGGCCTGAGGGTGAGTGCCCCAATATTGTAATGCCCCCTGCATGTTCAGAGAGGCTCTGGATTTGTGGGACTCTGAGGGGTCACTGGCCAGAGGACTAACAGAACTCACCCATTCCAGGTTCCCTTAAAGGAGAGTCAAACAGAAATAACCTCAAAAAGGTGCCCGGCTGGGCCACAGGAGAGCCAGTTGCTGTCTCCAAGCTAATTTTAAGAATGTCCTTGTCTTTTGAAATTTCAACAGCATGACTCATGGAACTGCAGGCCAACATTCTGAAGCTCTGAATAATACAGGGCCCTGGGAGTCAGAGCTCAATGGGAGGTTTACCTAAATAAAGCCTACAAGCCCAGCCTGCTGTGATACATGCATTAGAATCTGCTAATTCAGCAGAGTCCACACCCTTGCACCTCTGACGTTCACACCATTACCCACAAGCTCCTGGCACCATGGGACAAGTCTTCTCTTAGATGTAAGACTCTTGCCTATTTCTTCAAATCTTCAGTTAGTTTCTTCCCATCATTTTCTCAGTTTTTACTTGTCTTTTAGTCTTTGAGATTATCATATGTTAAAATGAAATATGATCACATGCATCTTCTGTTCTTCATTTCTTCCCTCCAAATTCCCCCATACCCTTCCTGACATCTCTTGAACATAATTTTGTGTCTTTAAAAAAATAATAATCCACTGAGTTCAATTAGTGTGCCCATATGTGCGTGGGTCAGGGACCTCCACTGGATTGTTGGGTACCTATCAGTGGTCACATCCTCCTAGAAGGATGAGTCCCCTTTCTCGGCAGTTTTCAGTTGCCAATAGCTCCCCAGTATGGGGTGAGAACTGGGGACCTTCTCCCCTATCTATATGATAATTTTGACTGGCTCACTTTTGTACAGGTCTTGTATTGGTATGCACAGCGTGTAAGAACTCATGAGTGCAGCTAGCTGTGGCATATGCAGAAGACAGCAGTTCACAGCACTTGTCCGCAATAGTCAGCTTCCAATCTTTCCACCTCTTCTTCTGTGATGTTCTCTGAGCCTTGGCAGAACACTCAGTCTCTTCTCAGCATGTTGACCACTTGTTACGAGTTTGTACATTGACTGCTGTCCACTTCAGAAAGAAGCTGCTGCGACCAATGTGCCAGGTCCACAGGGATAAATATAAACATTTAGAAGGCACTGTTGGTGCCATATCCTTTCTGTTGTTTATTCCTTCCCCAAATACAATTTGCTCTGTTAGAAGGGCTTTTTTATTTTTTCACATGTACAGCCAGAACAGATGTGATAATAAAGCACAAGTTTGAGAAGGCATCCAAGATTCTCTTCTCTAAATGTCAATAAAACAAAATGACATTTAAAGCCAGATCATAGAATGTTAGAGCCAAAAGGATCTTAATTCATATTGATCACAACCCCTGCCACCATATAGCTAGGAAGTCCAAGACTTTTATGTGAGCCAACTTTTAAAAAGGCAACTTAGCAAAATCAAGAAGAGAAAGTAGACACAGAGTCAGGACCTTCTCACATCTTAACCTCTTAACTAAACTGTCTCCATTTTTACTTACTATTTTCTATATTAATCTCTAGGATCTACCAAAATTATATCTGGATTTTGGAAAAAGGAAGTCATTGTTTGGGGACCTGTAGAATGAAAATACAGCAATGTTCAGGGCTGGCTACCTTTATCTTGGTATCTCTTGAATTCTAAACCTGTGGTTTTAGAATGTGTCTTCTGGATCTATGAAGGCAGAAGGCAGCATGAGAGAGGGAGGGGCACAGATAGATGGTAGGCAAAGACTGGCGGTGGACATAGAGTCTCTGCTGGAGATGTGGTGATGTGGTGTAGCAGTCACAAAGTGATAGATGAGGAACTTGGCCATGCACATGGTGGATTTTCAGTCTTCTTTGGGACACAGAGTAGGTGTTGTCATTCTTACAAATGAAGGAATGTCATATAGTCAGAAGGAAAGATGAATCTGACATTCCACGGTCAAAACTTAAAGGATTGCATGGCAGCCCATTCACTTCTGAGTGGAAATGCCTGTTGTGAGAGACAGAGATATTACCCAAGGGTATGTGCTACAGTATATCCAGGATCCTGTTAGGAGCTACAGTGGCTGGCTCTGTGCTCCGTTCTCTTGAGGTCTGTGTCTTTATCTAACACTGACCCCATCCTTCTTCATCATCTGCCATGTTTCTCTGTGTCTTTCTAATTCTCACATACTTTCTCTTGATCTCTCTATAGTCTATGCCCCTGTATTACTACCTTTATTCTTCTTTATTTTCTTTTACACATGACTCAGTTGTCACTTCTGGATTGAGTCTACCTTACCCACCTTCAGTTCAGCTTCTGAAGGAAGCTCTTTCAAATGCACAACTTTTCCAGATAGCATAACTATGAAGCAAACAAACAAACAAAAAAACAACCAAATTTTACTCAAATAACATTTCAGAGCCTTTCCACATACATTAATCTGCTACCCACCCAATGGGTTAGGCTCCCTGTGACAGGTGTCTAGGGCTTATACAATCCTCTGTGACCGCAGACATAGGGAGTCCAGACCATTGGCAGTCTGAAAGGAGGAGATATAGATATATGTTTCTTGCCCCTCTGAGCGCTGTGCTCCTTGTCTGTAAAATGAGGCCAGTGATATCAACTTCATGAAATTTTTGAAATGGTGTAGTAACCACATAGCTAGTGAATTGATGGCAATGGCCTTACAAATTATTACTATTACCAACTAGTATCCTTTCAGGAGAATCCACATGTCAGGCATCTATAACCTGTTCTGAACTCTGACACTTTGAACTTCTTTTTGCTGTCTTTCTCCATTGGGAAATTTTTTCCTCTCCTCTCGATATTTTTTAATTTCTTCCTTGTAATCATGACTGTGATCCCAAGTCCATGCCCCAGGGTTTCACAATAGGATGCTTTGGAGTCACTGTTTTCCATTTGGAAGCGACTTACATAGTTTGCTCTGCTGTTATCAATTACACTAAAGGAGGGGAGGGAAGGGTGTGGCTTACTGCACTGAGAAGTGCTGTGATGTGTGCTTTGTATAATTGCTCCAGCAAAGGAAGTTGGCTATGATGACTCTGCTAGTTTTTATAACATCAATATGAAGTTCTCTGGCATTGTTTGGAAAAAAATTTTCTGAAATTTCCCTTAAGAAGCCCAGCACAAGTTGAAAGCCAACTAAAGAATGCAGATATATATTTAATAAAAAGCAAACATCACTCCAGATGCCAGAAGTTGCTATAAACAAATGCTTTTCC
>CAJQZJ010024964.1:0-21025 GCA_907164525.1 Lophiomys imhausi | reverse complement strand
GAGTAGGGAGGGGATTGTGATTGAGATGTAACTTGAAGAAATAAAAAATAAATTATTAAAAAAAAAGAATAAATACTAACAAGAACAGCTCTTCTTCAACCTCTTTTATAAACTCATCGTGACCACACCGTGTTTAGTACTTTCAAACTATTTGCTTGCTTGTTTGTGTGCTCATCCAGCTCTGTAGGTGCTGGTGGTTGGATGCAGGGCCCCTGCATGCTAGGCAAGCACTCTGCCACTGAGCGACAGCATTCCAGTGCATTCCACACAACCTAACTCAGGGGTGCAGGGGTAATGTTTCTTCCCCTCGAGTTAGTTATTTATGTGCCTTCCTAGAAATGGCCCTGCAGAATTCATGGCTTCAGTTTTTGCCCCAGAGAGCTGCAGCCAAGCCCAGCAGGCACACTAAATGATGAATCTGAGCATGTGGTGTGGACACCAGGCTCTCTCCAAATGCTGCCCTTTCTAAGACACAGAGGCAAATTCCTACATCCCTTGCCACTGCAGAATATGGAAAGCAGACTTCTTCTTGGACTTGGAGAAATGAGAATAGAAAGTGTTCATGTGTGAGCATTTCCCCAGGGTGTAGGTGACACTGGGGACATGCATCTTTCCAGTACCACTCTCAAGTGTTCACCTTGCCAGCACTGCTCTAGCAGCGGCAGACTTGCAGCCAGGGTTCCCCTTGGTCCAGGTGTCAAAATGGCATCAAATCTTCTGAGGCACAAGTGAGACCTGCCTGCCTCCAAATGTGACTTCGGAAGTGGAGGTCAGGTGGGGTGGGTTTGGGGATATGACACTTTTTTCTTTTGAAATTATGGTCCACGGTTAAGGGAAAAATCACAGCCTATGTAGGTTAAAATGGTTTATACATTGAACATAATTTTCTTTATTCATCCAAAGGAAGTGCATTTTTAGGCAGAAATTGTTTGAACAAAGGGAACCATGATTTGTGAGGCAAGAGGAAACAGCCTGAGGCATAACACTAAAGTGCAAGTGAGTCTCTCAGAAGATGAACCACAATGTTCCTTCCAGGCTGGTTCCTACACAACAGGTGGGGTATAAACCTTGCCTTCCGGAAGCTGCTAAAAGCTAAACGGAAACTGATGATATAAAAGCAGATGTGGTCAGAAGTTGCTATGCATGCAACACCTGGCTCCAGAGAGAAGCATCATGGAGAATGGGGTGGGGTCGCAGCACAGTGGTACCAGGGATGCCCGCAAGGCCCCAGAGCTGCAACGAATGTCCTTTCACCATCCGCACTCAGAGAGCACACATTGGGAACTTGGAGTTGGCCACAGTGGGTGCACTTACAGTATGGAAGTTATCAACAACTATAAAGCATGGCTCCTGCTTTCCTAGAAGATCTATGTTGGAGCTATCTCTCTCCCTCAGACAAGACCACTACCCTGTAGTCTCTTCCTGAGCAGAGTTGATAAAAGCACACTTGGAGACAGCCCTGTGGTCTCCCCTTCCTCTTGCATGACAATCTGGAAGCACAACTTTCCTTTTGTCCAGTGCCCTCCGGTCCCATAGGCTAGGCCAGGCTAGATTACAGGGAATGTGGATTGCCCCTCCCCAGCCTCCTGAAAACCTGTAAGAGTCAGAAATTCCCCTTGTCCCATGGATCTGACGGTTCTCCCTGCAGGACCCCATCATGGCACCTATGGGGAGATACTCACTTTCCTAATGATCTCCCCCAGGGCCTCATAGATATCTATGGCCACACACCTATAACTCTCCCAATAGAATTGCACTGAAGGGTAATGTCTCAGTTTTCCCTCTGTGGACTTGCTTTCATTGATTTTTTTAATCTAATAATCTGGTTGTTACATGTCACTGGCCACCAAAGGAAGCCACTTTTGAGTCAAGGAGATAAAAAGTTCCTGACCATGGAGAGGTTCAAACAAGGCTTTGCTTGGTAACAGATGGAAGGTTGGTGGGTGGCATCTAAAGTGACCATCTACCTCCAGGAAGCCTGGCTTAGAGGGTAAGTGGACATGAAACATTGTTTGCCACATTGGAAACCAATCTAGAGACAGAAATAGAGAGCAAAGCAGGGCATATTCACTCACACGGACATAAATATGGATAGTTCTTGGTTGTTTTGTTTTGTTTTATAATATAGGTTCTTGCTTTGTATCCCAGCCAGGCCTTGAACTTGCCTCAGCTTTCTGAGTACTAGGATTAAAGGTGTGTGCTTCCCCGATGATAGACTATGAGGGACAAAGGGAAAGTGGGAAGGGGAGGTGTCTGATGAAGAAGGGACAAGGATCTAAAAGACCTGGAGAAATTCCAGCTCTGTGTCAATAACTCCACTATGACTACCTCCTCCAGGTTTTTGTTGACTTTGTACAAGTTTTAAGTCTTATACTGATCTATGTTTTACCTTAAAAACACACCTTTTCCTGGCTCATCAAATCTTAATCTATGCAATTTCTGTCCCATCTAGAGCATTGAGATGAAAAGCCAATGTTGACCAGTGTCTCCACCCTTCCTAGATTTCCTCTCATTCTTATACTTTCAAATCTGTAGCATCTGCATCTTGTTGTGTGTCAGCAAAGACTGGAGGCTTTGCCCATGAGGACTCAGCAGCTGAGATCAATTCTACCCACAGACGTGAATGTGCTCACTGTATAGGTGGGCTGTACTCACTACGTGGAGCCTTCAGTTACATCCCGATGCTGTGTCACCAAACCTGGGTCTCAGAGTGGACCTTTCCCAGGTGCAGCTCATGTGATTAGAATTCCAAGACTCGATGTTTGGGTCTCTTAGTTTTACCTATGGGCAGGTTTTGAGCATGGAGTTTTGCTTCTTGTACTGTTAAACTGCCCTTTTTTTTTCTTCTGGCTGATGGAAACAGCTCACGTCTCTCCATCTATACCTTTAGCTCCTTCCCCACCTCATTAACTGAGTTTTCTATGGCGGTTTCCCTTTTCAGGCCTGGCTACCAGTGGCTTTTCTTTCTGGAATTTTCTATCATACCTTCTGTTTTCCTTTGGTTTGTCAATCCTTCTCTTTAAGACAGACATTTCCAGGCCTTCCCTACCCGCCCCCAGAGGATGTTTTGTAGTTACTCTCTGAATTGCCCATGTCTTCTACTTTGCTGACATCCATTGTCTCTTGCTGGCATCTGTCCTACACAATGCCTATTTTCAGAAAAAGCACAGATATCTCAGAACCCTTTATCATTGAAAGTGATCATACTTACTTACATTTTTCTTAAAAACTTGACTGGGACTGGTTTCTAGACTGAAGACTACTTCTTCAATCTTTGCTGCCTTTTGCTTGGCTTCCAGCATGAACACCAGGGCTCCAGTAATGTGCTGGAGGGGTCATATGTGCTTTGTTTGGTACAGTCGAAGAGGCCAGCTGAGGAGATGGGCTGAGGTCCTGGCCACCAGGAGGATGCTGCTCTATGCTGCTGGAACACCATCTTGGGTAGATAATGAAGAATACTATTTGCATGAGCTTCCTTTGCCATCATTGAGACAGAATCGTATAGTTCTAGGGAAATGTGTGCATTTTATGAAAGTTTCCTCTGAGGTACATGATTGTGAGTATTGTTATTCTTGCTTTTCTCTGCTTTTATAGACGAAACTCTTTGATTTAATTTTTTTGAGAGGATTATTTTCTGCTGATTCTGAAAGAATCCCATTGGCTTATGAGAAACTTTGCTGTGCTTTGATTTAAATGAGGCTAAAACACTAAGGGCTTTGCCTCTGTGAGAAGAAATGAAGTTAATGGGATTATCTGCATGGATTATTCATTATAGAGGCAACTAGTATTTTTTTTTTTTTGAAACAGGGTTTCTCTGGGTAGCCCTGGCTGTCCTGGACTCACTCTGTAGAACATGGGAGACTTGAACTCATAGAGATCAACCCACCTCTGCCTCCCGAGTGCTGGGATTAAAGGTGTGTACCACCATGCCCAGCAACAACTGGTATCTTAAGAAATGCATATATTTACAAAATATTTCTGCAAATCTGTGGTCTTTATTCATATAGGCACATCTTCTATATTTATATGGGAATTTTGCTTTGACTTTACATTTGCCAAGTTACTCTAAGTGAGTGACAGCACCCCATCAGTTTGGCTCTGAACTAGCAGGGGCCCATGGAGCACATGAGAGTCACGGGGGGCTGGTTAACTACACTCAGAGCACAGCTTGAGGAGACCCTCTCTGAGAGAACCTCCCTGATCAATATGTGATACCATGCTTATATAAGCTAAGCTCTCCAGTGGCAAATTCTGGTGTATCTCATCCCTTCCTCTCACCCTCTCACAAGGTCAGGCCTCTCCTCCCACCATCCCACATGGCCAGTCCTGGACAAGAGGCCCTTCTTCCCAAGAGCCTTCTGGTTCGGGAAAATAAAATGGACTCTGGAAATTTAGGAAAGTTGATCTGATGATAAACATATGGTGAAATGATCGAAAATAATTTTAATAGAGACTAAAAACATTTTATTCCATATTTTATCTCATCTTCATCTAAAGTGGTTTTTAAAGTAAACTCTAAATTTAATTTAAAATTCAGATGTTCCTTGAATTATCACCAGATCATATCAAAGGAAAAAATAAGCTAAAAAAAGTCAATTCAATGTTATAATTTGTACATACAAATGTAGCAATAGTAAAGTTGAATGTACAATTTTTTACTGGTTGCCAAACATGCTTCTCAAAGAGCCATGACAAGCAAGAGTATAGGAACATGAACTAAAAAAAAAGACAAAAAAAACCCCAAAACAACAACAACAACAACAAAAACTAGTGTTCCTCAAAATAAAGGGAATACAGACATAGCAAACATTTAATTGTGCAAAGTCAAAGCCCTGAGGGCTAGTGTTGGAGGAGCAGTGGCTATAAACCCTGGTGTGAAATCTTTTCTAAGCTTAACACGAAGTGGTTAAGATATAGATGAAGGAATCTGACCATGAAGAACTTTGAATGTGTCCTCTTAAAGATGCACAACAACAACAACAACAACAAAGAAACTGTTTTCTGGTTGCTGCTCTAATGCTGGTTGACAATGAGGCACACATGGGTAAATGTGAGCCCCTGTATTTTCACCCCCCCTGTGTCAAAGCTGGGCCTGTGGCTTGTCTGAAAGAGGAGAATATGATGGACATCTCAGTTTGAAGTCTTAGGATGCCTGGCAGCTGCTGCCATTGCCCTGCTGGAGAATCCTGAGCCAAACAGGACAGCTGTCCTGACAGAGACGGTGTGTTCAGAGGTCATGTGGAGGGGTTCTTTGGAACCAAGAGTCCTGGAGTCTGTGTGGATAAAATCCAAATATGATGGTTAATATTGACTGCCAACTTGACAGGACCTAGAGTCACCTAGGAGACACACCTCTGGGAGCGTGTGAGTTTCTAGATTAGGTTAATTGAGGTGGCAAACCTACCCAGGTGTGGGGGGCAGCATTCTACGAGCTGAGCTGGAGTCCTGCTCTAAAGGAAACAAGGAAGCATTCATTGCTGTCTGCTTCCTGACATGGATGCAGCGAGCAGCTGCCTCACACTCCCACTGCCATGCTTTCCCCACCATGATGGGCCACACCCCAAGACAGTGAGCCAAATAAGCTCTTTCCTCCTCAAGTCGCTACTCAGGCTTCCGAGCTTTGTTCTGAACAATTCACAGATTGAAGAAGTACTGGTGATAGCTCTTGCACAGCAGCTCTGTGCTCTGCTATCACTATGCCCTGAAAAATGCATGCCCCTCAGAATTTTGAAAAGTAGGAAGAGAATTTTTAAAGACAGTAGAGAATTTGCCAGAAACAATAGATGACCAAAATGTTCCACCAGCCAAATGCAAAAGAAAGACAACAAACTGAGGGAGAGTACAAGTAACATATTGGCCCTGAAACTAATATCTTACATATATAAAATTATCTTGCTAATCAATACAGAAGACAACCTAATTAAAAAAAAATAAACAAGAGCTCAAAAGCAATCCAGAGGACTAAAACACAAGTGATCAATAATGATTTGAAATATGCCCAATGGGGTGAGAATCCATTATTTGCCTATTGGATTGGAAAATATTTAAAAACTTGGCAATAAATAACATAAAGCGAGCAGCTCACCAATAAACAAAATGGAGATGATGCCTCACTAGCCTTGTACTCTCAGGATATACTTTTGAGTGCATTTTGCTAAATTTTCAATGTATATATTATTTGACAGCAATGCAATTTCTAACAATGTCCTCAAGGACTTACTCAAGAACACAAAGATATATAAATAGTGATTTACTGAATGTCTGTATCCTGCTTCTGACCTTTATGCTAATGCCATAATCTGCCATGGGATAGATCTTGGAGATGAGGTCTTTAGAAATGATTAGATTAATATAACGTTGAGAAGTTGGGGAACACATGATGGGGCACGTGCCTTCATGAAAGGAGGGAGAGAGACCAGAGCACACAAGCAGCTCTTTCTCTTTCATGTTCTCTCTCCTCGCTCTGCCACATGAGGAACAGCAGGAAGGCTGCTGCCAACAAACAAGAAGAAAATTTTGTAATCTTTAATTTGTGAAAAATGCATTTCTATAGTTTCACTTTGATTGCAAGATATAGAAAAAAAAAAAAAAAAACAAGCTGGACTGGGCCAGAAGCTTTATCTCTGTTGGCTAGTGTCTACTGCCAAAAGGCATTATGTGAGTTGCAGGAGGATAAAAGTCATTGGTTGTTCTTTTCAGCTGTGGACCCTGTGAGCTACAACACTGACCTGCCAGGGAAAATAGTGCATAGAGTAGAATAATTATAAGAGTTGCCACCTACTTTCTGATTGGGTTTGTGGTCAGCCCCACAGGAGGGAATTCCACCCAGTACAGTCAACTTGGTCAAAGCCCTATATACGGGGAGATCATAAGCCCTAAGAGGAAACCTACTACTGTCATTTTGACAAGCGGACATGTTGTCAAACTTCTTTCTAAATATTGATGCTGATATAGATTAGTGCTGCTCTCCGCCTTGGTCAGTGGTACTCCCGCTTACAGCAGACAATGGAAAGGCACAAAACAGATCAAAATGCTGAGAATACAAGCCTGCTGAGTACTCAGCCCTAAGTGGAACATCTGTACCACCCTCTCCAAGGCACAAGGCTACCAAAGAGGAGAAAACAAAAAGAATATAAAATGGGGAGCGGTGCTGGGAATCAGCGCCTCCTGGCCATGACGTGGCCACTGTGCATGTGGATTCATAGCAGTTGTGGTTGTCTGTGCAAGCCTTGCACATCAATATATTACTATGTACAGGAGAGCAGCTCATGGGGCCCCGCCCCTTTATGAAGAGCTACTGGCAGTGCATGGTTGCTGGGGAAGGGAGCCATTTTTTGAGAGCATTTTGCTAACATGGCATAGCCGCTGGTAAATTGTCTGTGTCAGTTAATGCAAACAACCCTTAATTTATCTCAGTGGGTTATGAAATCAGAACAAAAGACACAAAAGTACTGGGATATGTGGGAAGAAGAACTGAAAGGGCATTTGAGAGGATAATGAGAGTGAAAATGACATATATGTATACACACACACACACACACACACACACATACACTTATGAGTGCGGCTGAAATTGTCAATGAATAAAAAAGTGAGCTTTTTTTCTATTATGAAAATTACTCTTTTTATGGTATCTTCTTGCATTAAGCTCTGAATGATAATATTCATTTTGCATTATTTTTGAATATGCTAAATATTAGAAATTTTTATATATTACTCATATGAATTTGGTGATAGAAATTATAGCACAGTAAAATATAAGGTAATAACATATAGTTCTTCACAAGACTGGGGCACAACCATATATTCAGAACTATGGGTTATTTAGAGTTATATAAAGTAGAAAAGAGTACAATTTTATAACCCTTTAAGAAATATAAGCACACATTAATCACACATATGAAGGCATTCATGGTTCTGTAACATGTTCCTGAGAACACACTGAAGCTCAAATGATGATTGTCTCTGACGGTTGGGAATGCTGAAGGTGAACATGGTGTTGACAGGGAGTAAGGGAACCTTGCTTTTCCCTCCATATCTATCTTTACTGTTGTTCTTTGCAATGTGAAATCTGTAAATTGTATTAAGAAAAAAATAAAAATAGTAAAATGCTTCAAAGACATTTTACTGTGAGATTCTCCTTTCTCTAATGCACAGGCTGCAGTGGGGCTGTGCCTGCTAATCTACACTCTGACCCCACGCATGCATAGGGTGTCACAGGAGACAACATGATGCAGATACTCTTCTTCACGTCTGGGTGTGTGATACACCAGGTTTGGGAGAAGCTGGGTTTTCCCAGAAAAGGTAAAGCATGTTGTTCATGCTGATTAGTTATGCTGTTTCTTAGTGTCAGGGTTAGGCAGGATCAGGGTCTGGGTCAGAGTTAGACAGGTTTAGGGATATGGTTATGGTTAGCTATGGTTATGGATAGGGTTAGGGTCAGGCAGGGTTAGGATCAGGGTCAGGAGTTAGGGTTATGACCCTAAGTAGTCACAAGCTTTAATTCCAAGCAAGGCAGGGAAGGTGTTCTCCCAACTCTGACCTCTTCATGGCAAGCCTGAAGTAGTGTGGTCCCTAAACAGTGCTCAAGGAACCTCCACTAGGTTCTGAATGGAGATGGGAGGAAAAGAGAATGTCACTGAAAAGTCATGTGGCTTTCAAACTTCTTCTGTGGATTATTTTTTTCTAAATCGTAGGGTGTTTTGTAGAAGTATCCCTTTTTAATATTCCTTGATGTTCAAAAAGGATCATGCCCTCAAGTTTCCTTTAAATATACTTATTCCATTCTGTCTTAAGAGCTGGGAAATAAAAATAGGTTTTTAATGTTCTCTTAAAAGTTGCACGTCTTTATTTCAGTGTTAGGTTTCTTGATCTTTTGTGTCATCCTTATGAATGGGAGAATGAGATTGTTCTATTATTTGTGTGGAACTGATCAAATTCAAAACATGGTCCAAGGAGAACAAACTGAAAAACTGAGAAAATAGAGCCTTTCATTATTTATGCCACCCTGTGTGCCAATCAGTTAGTGGCTCTTATCAGGCATCACACATGCAAGCTGCCAGCTGCCATGGCAGTGTCTTTTAGAACTCCCATTTGGAAAGCATCCTGGAATGTGTGCATAGAACACCTCCAAATCTACATCATCTCACAATTCATGACCATGTACCACTGAGAGAAGAAGCAAAATGCACAGGCCAACAGGAAAGCCCATGAAGGAACTAAGTGTAAACACAAATCCCCAGTTTAAAGGGAAAGATGAGCATGGCTGTGAGCCAGAAATTGTCCTAAACAAAACTCCTTTGCAGTTATATCAAAGGGCAAAGAAAGCATCCATGTATTCCCTGGTGTGCGGGAGGGGTAGTGTCACCCCTAATAGGGGAGAAACACAAAAGCAGGAAGAAAACAAAAGAAAGGAAAAGTGAAGGAAGAAAGGAGACCTAGGCAGATCTCTGAACAACCACTAGCATAAAAGATAGAGAGCATTTACATTTGAGTTGAAAGGTTGGGAATTTTTAATAAGAAAAATAGAGTCTATTTTGGTGTTTCAGGCTCAAAGGTAACAAAAGTTCACTAGAGAGATTGGACAGAAATAGTTGATTGAGAAACATCTCATGAGATGGAGATGATGGGATCATTTAAAAAACAGCAAGTTCCATATAAATTTGAACCAGGATAATGAGAAATATACCTTTCCATAAGTTTATGATGTTACATATTTACAGTAACTGGTAATTTCTAGTCAAATTAAAAACAAATAAATAAGATATAAACTTAAAATATCTTGTGAAAAAATATTTGATTGCATGTTCAACATCTCTGTTTACATTTGGATTTTAGGATATGTTATTGAAGGTGTGAACACAGAACCCAAAGGACTTAGGACCAAGTCAAAGAAAGTGAACATGAAGCTACTACAATGATCTTGGCTCTATAGATTATTACTTCTTTAATCTACAGCAACTCCTTGTTTACTGTTTACTCCATCATCCCTACTGGTCTCTCCCCCACCTCCGTGTGATGTAGGTGTTAAACTAGATTATGTTTTTCCTTCTGCATGGTTCAATCCATACCCACTGGTGAATTAAATCAAACTTCTTAACACTGTCCATGCCTTTATTTTCAATGTTTCATTTTCACACCAAAGTTAAGCCATATATTTTAAACCTCTCCTTTTTTTGTTAAAACATCTGCACTATTAAAACAAACAAACAAACAAACAAACACAACCTTAGCCCTCACTACTGTGGCCACAATACCATTTGATTTGAATGGATCTTAGCACTGTTTCTCACTGGGCAAACTATTATGTTTTTGTGGTGAGAGAATTCTTGTAGTCAGTTAGTCAAGCAAAATGATGTGATCAAGTGGACAGATTTTTAGGACTTCTGGCTTTGGATACTTCTGAGAGAAGTCTAAGAGATTTACAGGCAACAGGTTTCTGTAATATTTAGGTATAGAATAGCAAATACAACAATAGCCACAGATACTAAGTGACATTCAGGATCCAAATGCAGTCAAACTCATCTTGATTGTAAAAATTTAGCTTTTCAATTTGCCTCCTGCTGCACAGAAGTAATACACCAGGTGATTCATTCTCACATTTGAACCATTGTTAACCATAATGGACAAAGGAGAGTGAGATGCTGGCCGTGGCTATTATACTCCACTCACAAGAAAGGGGAAGAAAATTATAGTGCAGAATGACCCATCAAATTTCCCTGACAGGTGCTAATTCATTTTGATATATCCCTCACTGTAATTTCATTGGTGTATGTGTGTGTGTGTGGGGGGGGTGAGACATACATATTTATAAGTGTGGAAGCCCATTGCTGTTGTTCTGTTTAAAATTTACAGCAACAAAGAATTCATTTATAACTTCCATATTAAAAGTCCCAAGGTGACCCTGCTGTGGATACCAGTCCTCTGCTGTGTAGGATTCCTAACATAATAAAGAATAAAGCAAAACAACAGTATATCCTGACCTGGGCTCATGGGTAATCAATTCACATATTTACCGTGAAAACAATAGCACTGTGCAAAACAGCGGCATTACTCCAGTTTGCTGCAGAAAACCCGTGGGAGCTTGAGAGGGGCTTGCCTGGGAAGCAGCTGGTTAATCAGAGTTACTGATGCTTCATTAAAGAGTTATTGTTCTAATTATAATTAACACTCAGTGCTTACTGGGAAAAGGTGCAGGAGATCCCCAGCATAATCACACAGATACCCACAGTAAAATGACAGTGAAACAGGAGCAGAGATGGGGTCTGATTCCAGACCTTGTATTTTCTTTCATATTGCATTTTATATGAATATCTCTCAGGTTAGGAAGCTATGATGCAATATATATGTACTGTAAAGAATTCTTCAAGAGTTCAGTGCAGTGAATGCTTTTACTTCCAAGGGAAAAAACCAACCAAATTCCATGTGCCGTATAAAAATCCTTGTATCAAGCATGACAAATAACACATATTATAATTAGGAAGAAGACTTGATCTGGAATTTCACTACATGAGACAGATACAGCTCACTAATAAACATGAAATATGTTTCACATACCTAGTAGTTACAGAAACATGTATTTAAAGCATAGTAAGATACCACTCTATAGATGATGGGTAGATAAATGGATAGACAGACAGACAGACAGACAGACAGACAGACAGACTGACAGACTGACAGACAGCCAGAGATAATGGATAACTTGACAACATCAAGTGTTGCCAAAGATGTGGAAAAACTAGAAATAACTTTTCACCTTACGTAACAAGTTATAGCACTACAAGCCACTCAGGTGCTTTTCTAAAATATGAAATACACCCTGTTATGGGATCCAAAGAGGACCCAGTTATTCCCCTAGGTGTCCAGCTGAGACAAATGTCCACTCAGACTTGTCTACAATGTTTCCAACTCAGAACAGTGATACAAATATCACCTGCTGGTATGTGGATAGACAAAATATGTCCATTGCAATCATCAAGAATACTTTAACGGGCTGTGGTCTGGAGTGTAGCTCAGTGGCAGACTGATTGCCTCGCATCCATAAGGCCCTGGTTTCAGTCCCCAGGAATGAAAAAGACATGCCATTACATGAAACATCTAAAAAAGAATTTCAAGATTACATTGAGAAAGAAAGTCTGACCAATGATTGTATACAGAATGATTCAATGAACAAGACCTTTCTATTTAAGAGATAATTCACTATATACAGAGAGAAGATCAATGGCTACCTGAGGCTGCAGGGAGGGGGAAGGATATCTCAAATATGAGGAGGGAGGATCTACAGATATATTCCCAAGCTGGATTGTGATGATGGTTCACACGAGCACATACTTGTCAGCAATGTTCAACAGTGAGTATAAATCATGCCCTAGTAAAGTCATCAGAATTCATTAGCTCTAAATTTATGATTTGTGAGCCCTTGTATATATTCATAATTACAATGAGGTTTTTAACAATTAGTAAGTCATCACAACAAAATTACACAAGAGAAGCATTGTTTTCTCTAGGTATCACAGGAGGGTGTACCAAAACCTCCTTGTGGGAAATTGAGAACACAGCTGGTTTCAGATGGTAAAAGCTCTTGCTATGTGATCAGCCCACTCTGAGTCTTTCTGTTCCTAACCCACTGAGATATCTTAGCAACAACTCTGGTACAGGCTTACAACTTAACCAGAAGGCCAGCATCTCGGTCAGCCATCAGCATTATGTATGAAGCCATCCACAGAGCAAGTGCTCGTGGAGAACAACACCAGAGAAAAATTTCAGCTCTCTGAATAAAGGGTTAAGGAATTCCCTTACAGGGAGTGGAAGTGTGTCCCTGTAATCTCATCTTTTCAGGATGCTGAAGCAGGCGGACCATGAGAACAAGACCCGCGTAAGCAAGGAAGGGAAAGGGCTGAGTAGATGGATTATGAGGGTAGCCTGGAGTGCGTGGAGCTCAGGGTTCCTTACAGAGCTACAGGGTAACAGCAGCTGTTCCTTTACCTATGACCTTTGTGGAAGTTCATCCCCCAAGCCATAGGTAATCCTTAGGAGGCACATGACTGCAGGTGTGAGGAGCTTTCCAGTTCCCACACAGAACAGTGTTTCAATCACAAAGAGGAAGCAGCTCTTCCAGGAAGCTAAAAGGGGTATATCCCCCTGGATCTGTGAAATCTAGAAACCTTGACAGGATTTTCATCAGTGATAATCTAATTCTGAGTCACACTAGAATGCTGAGAAAATGACTATTTATGTACAATGAGTCTTCCATTTTAACATCTTGGCACTGAAGTTTCAAACACAAGACTGATGAACCCTTTAGCTATCAAAAGCATGGAGAGAATTTGGCCAGACTTCCACAGGAAGCTTCGCCTTGTCTTCCTCTCATTCCCTGCTTCTCTTTTAAGGATTTGTTTTTATCTTTTTTAAAATTATGTTTGTACCTGTATGTGTGTGTGTGTGTTGGGGGACAGGGAGTGGAGTGGGGTACGTGCGTGTGAGTGTAGTGCTCATGGAGCCAAAAGAGTGCAGATCGTCTGGGCCTGGAATTGCAGGCAGTAAGTAGCCTGGCCTGGGTACTACGAACCGAGGTCAGGCCCCATACAAGAGGAGAATGAGCTCTTAAACACTGAGCCATCTTTCCAGCCTCCTGTTTCTCTTTTAAAAATCATATTATTAAAAAACATCATATTAAGTCCATGACTTTGAAAAATAAGTTTCTGATTCTGCCATATGCCCTCAACTCCAGCCACTGTTTTAGACACTGCTTTACCATGATGTGAAAAACACGGGGTTGTTTCTCACGCAAGCAAACACAGGCTTACTTTTTTTTCTCTCGTAATAGGTGGTAAATATAAGAGAATCTCTCTCTCTCTCTCTCTCTCTCTCTCTCTCTGTGTGTGTGTGTGTATGTGTGTGTATGTGTGTGTGTAGTTCCTGACTTATTGTGGATAAATTCATTGTTTTCTTTGACATTACAATGGTGTAAAAGCTGTATACATTTGGTAGAAGCCATATTTCAAGTTTTGAATTCTGATCTTTTTCTGGGCTGGGACATGTGAGACTTTATGTTCTCATGGTGCTGGGCAGAAGCATTAGGTCACAGCTCCCAGACACCAGGATAGGCAAGCAATATTTCACTACAGATGGCTAGGTTAAGACATTTGATAGATAAGGACTATTATTATTATTATTATTATTATTATTATTATTACACACTTCAACTTAACAATATTTTACAGTTAGGGTAGGTTCATTGGGATATGACCCCATTCTGTATATATATATACATGTGTGATGTATGTGTGTATAAATATATGCATACATATACATTTGCCTATTTCCAAAATTCTATGTGGAATATGATTAAGGTAAATGAAGTAACTGCATAATGAAGCATAAACAGTCTAAGGATGAATTTACTCATGATTGGTCACACTGTAACCTGCAATGTGACCCCATTCTGGAAGTACAAGAACAGCTTAAGAGGGGGATTAATAATAAAGAGGTTAGTACAAACCTAAAATTTAAAAACTAAGTGTTGAGGAGACTGGAGTGCAGTGTTAAATTTTTGTAGCTCTTATAGCTAATATGACTTGATTTTCTCTAATTAAAATCTATGTTCTTTTTACTTCTAATATTTATATTCAAATTATGTGTATTTTGCGTGTATTCGTGTGTGTGTAGGTTTCTGCATGCGAATGCAGGTACTTTTGGATGCCAGAAGAGGGTGATGGATCCCCTGAAACTAGAGTTACAGGCACTGTAGAACCACCTGATGCGGGTGGTAAAGTAAAACTGTGGTCCCCTGAGAGAGCAATAAGCTTTCCTAACTGCTTAGCCATCTCTTCAGCCCCCAGGAAGTATGCTCCTATGTTAACCACGGCTATATGTTACCAGGGCATGTGAGTCCCATTTGCTCAGCATGACTTCCCCTCACCACTATGTTTGGATATCTGCTCTCAGTCACTCCACTGTCTCCCTCTGGGCAGTCACAGCATCTGACATAAGGCTAGCTGGTGCCTTTAGGGACTGCTGGGGCCGGGCCATGCATTTGTCTCTCTTATTGGCCTGCAAATATGAACGTGTGGCCCCTCCCGTGTCCAGCCATCCTGTACTTGTTCTAAAACAACCTGCCACTGGCTATTTGAAGTGTTCTGTTTGTTTCCCCAGGTTTGTGTTTAACTCTTTGCAGCAGTGGCTGAGCCTGGATTCTTGCATTCTGTACATGTAGGACTTAGCCAAGTGTCTGACATGTGATACAGTTTTAAGAAATTTTCTGAATATATGAATGAATCTCAAAAATTCAGAAGTTAGAATAAATTTCAGGGTCTAACAACCAAAATGATCTCTCCCAGCTAGGTGAGTGATGAGGTTTCAGTGGAAGTCCAGATAGGTTAATTGCAGAACACGCCCCTCATTCATCATGAGCTCAGAAACACCAGATGCCCAGGGAGAGGTATTTCCACACATCATGAAACTGCAAGCATGCTGATTCCCAAGCTGCTAAAACAGGAGGAAATTAATTCTTCCCACCATCTCTTCAGCAGTAAATGGTAGCTCACAGACAGCCTCAGAATCTTCTGGGCAAGCGCTGAGGCCCAATGTCAGAAGCTAAGGGGAAATACATCAAACCTCTAAGTGAATAGCTAAAGTGAAAATTTTCCCTAGATTATAAGTGAAAGTGTGCCCAGATTAATTTCTATGCAGTGAAGCTACAAAGCAGTGTTTTGTGGAGTTCCAGTGTATAGGCTACCTGGGCGCTGTGGGGGTTTCGATGAGATACGCATCACACAGGCTCACACGTGGGCTCGCACACTTGGAGACTTGATTCCTGGCTAGTGGTGTAGTATGGATGGTTATGGAACCTTGCTGGAGGAACGAGTCACTGCTGGAACAGACTCTGAGAGATTACAGCCTTGTCCTATTTCCAGTTCATCCTCTCTGCTTTCCGCACCTGGTTGAAGATGTGAGGTCTCAGCTTCCTGCTCCAGCCACTTCCTGCTATGTCTCTCCACCATTACATACTCTCCTGGGAACTCTAAGTCAAAACAAACTCTTTCTTCCATAAGTTGTTTTCAGTGATGGTGCTCCATCAACAATAGAGAAGCAATGATACAGTGGCATACATTTGCAGTTTGTGTTTAGCATGTGGCAGAAATGGCTGGATGTCTTATGAACCTTGTTTCCTTCTTAGTACACTCTTTTGAGACCATTATTCCATATTTAAAATTAAGAAATTTGGCTGGGAGAGGTCAGAGAGTTATCTGTAAATCATGTAGCCAGGAAATGGTGGAGTGGAAGCAGAGGGCATTCTCTTTCAGGGCCTTCTTGAAATTAACTCTTATGGGAAAGTTAGGGAGGATCCACCTCTAAGTCAACAAGAGTGTAATTAACCACGATGACCTGGCCCTCCCTGGGTGGCAGTGGTGGCAGCAAGGCAGTGTGGGACACGCTGAACTCCATCAGGCATTCATCAGAGGTTCTGCAAGTTCATACCTAAAACACACAGCCGGGGCCTCTGGACAGTGGCGTGGGTGTTTCCTTGGTGTCTGGTCTCGCTGTTTCAATTTTACCTTTCTGCTGTGGTTATGGGATGGAGGTTACCCTTTCCCCTAGTTGTCCTCCAGGAGGCTGAAGAATCTGTGCAACTCTGTTTGCATTTATTATACAGATCTAGAGCACTTTACAAAGATGAAGGACTGAATATCCACTTCAGGGCTGACTGTGTGGGGAAGTGAGTTTCCTGTGACCTCTTCAGAGGCTGCCTGATGTGTCCCTCTCATCTCCAAGTTAGCTGCCTGAGTAACGCACAATTCAGGGAGCTTCGGGACTCCTGTCAATCCTGGCGCAGTCCTCGACGCAGGCGAAGGATCAGACTAAGTTGAAAATATACCAGGCTTCTCGAAATGCATTGATACCTGTCTGTCCACATGAGACCGTGGGATGAGGTGGCAGAGGGGTACTGCAGCAGAAGCCAGAAGAAGGTTCTCCAGTCTTAAGCCCCTCCTTTACAAAAGACAATGACTCATTTTTGTTATAGAAGATGATTTTAATACATGAAAATATTTAACTCTAAAAATCACTGTTCTAGAGTTACTGGTAGACAGAAAAATTAAAGCTTAAGGTAGCTAAGACAAGGATAAATAATATTTATTAAATAAAATTATATTTATGCATGCAGATGATCTCATAATTTGCTGATGATATTAGGCCCTATTTGAAGAGTCTCCCCTCTCTCTAATTGGCATGGTCTTAAGAAGCACAGTGACAGGCCCTCCAAACATGTGCATGAATGTACTTCTAAGCACATGCATGGTCTCAATGTGTTTCAGATTGAGAAAAGTGCAATCTCTCTCTCACAAAGCTGTGACCATGTCACAACTAGATCTGACATTGGGAACATCAGGCCCCAAGTTTCAAGTTGAAAACATCCTTAAGAACCTATAGGAATTAATATATATATAGATATATATATATAGAGATATATGTATATATAATGCATTAATGAAAGGATAAAATTAATTACACTTATAACTATTATAGATAGAATTCAAAGGTAACACCGGTGGGAAGAAAAAAGATAATAAAGTCTGTAATCATGAACTATACTGAAAACAGAGAATGCCTAAGAAAACACTATAAAGGGGAACAGAGATTCTTCTAAAAATAGAACCACTATATTAAGACATTGATCTAACCAAAAATTTCATATGAAATGGATATTAGTTAGAATTTGAAAGAGGCCATTGAAATCACCTTTCTAAGATAAGTAGTATTAGATGTTATTTTAAGCTGAGGTAACTAAAATTACTGAAGAATTATCAGACAATGGTTGGTACATCATTAAAAAGAAAACAGAGATGCTTTTTTGTTTGTATGTCTCTTTAATGACATGGTAAGTTAATACAGTGTTGGGTAGAAGATTATATTAAGGAAATGGCACTGGATACGTCTCTCAGTGATCCTACAATGTTCATTTAAAGGATATGTTATCAAGTCAGTCTTCCATGCTCCCAGCATGCACTTCTGTGTTCTAACCACCCTTGCAAGCCTCCAACTTTCATCCTCTGTGGGGTTTCTATCATTCTTTAGCCTCCTCTATGTGGAGGCTTCTCCATTCATCAGTCGATAGGAGTATGCTGAGCCAGCTTCCTTTGTAAAGGGATGTGTGGAAACCCAAGCACCCAATATGGTGGTGGCAGGAAGAAGGCAGGGCTACTGGGAGGGGACACCACCAAGAGGGTGGAGCTCTCAGGAGGGGATGAGTGTGCCTATAAAGTGACACCTTCCTTTTGCCTTGTACAATCCAGACCCTTCCTGGGCTGGTACCCTGATCTTGGCATCAAGCATCCACCAGATATAAATTTCTATTTGTGTAAGCCATCTAGTTTAGGTACTTTGTTATGATGGCACAAAGTGACTAAGACACTTGGCATTAATACTGGGAAAATAGAAACATCAATAATTCATGATGCTTAAAAAGTACAGATTGCCTAGAGATAAAGCCCAGAGCTTTGAGAGAAGAATCATGTTTGATCATGTTAATTCCCTTTGTGACTCACCATGTTGATAAGAGGCAGGAGATTTAATATTTCTTAACTCCACAGAGTCCTTGCTTTCTGTCAGGGTTTAAATCAGACATAAGCTAATGTGCATTTTATTCCCCCAAGAACAAGTGCATGCGTAGATGATCATGACTGAGAATGGGTCTGTGTGGACTTGGTGTGATAGGAGGGAGATTGGAGCCAAGCCACAGCACACATCTGTCACTGGTGGGGGGTAAACGGGTTGTCACTTGTGAGGCATGGTGGTGCAGATTCTTTGTTTTCTTTTCATGAATTCTATTGGCTGACCTAAGGAGATAGGGTTATTCCTCCACCTTTGACTTTACAACAACTAACGCTCACCAAGTGGTGAAGAAGACTGAGCGAAGATACCCTGGGTGACTGTTGTCTGTTTGTTCATTTATTTATATCTGTTGTAGAACTTTCTGTGACAGGATATTCATTTGTGGCCCAGGATGGTCAGAAACTTACTACGTAACCCAGAATTGACTAAAAATCATGGCAATCCTCCTGCCTCAGCCTCTGTTCGCTGTTCAAAGTGTCTGCCTTTGCAGGTAGGATGGGAAGTTTTGAAACCCTGTCTTGGATCTAACACAAAGAAAGGGCTCATACCCCTCAACATGTTCACAGAATTACATTTGTGACACAGAAAGCTGCCTACTGTACATATCCCCAAAAGAAGTAAAAATAAGACACTTACACATACAACACTCATAGTAGCAATTACAACACCCACATGGCAAGGAAAGTCCAAATGTCCACTAACAGAAGAAATGTGCAAGCAAAGTATTATGTATACATTCACAATTGGTGGAATACTGTTTCTCATAAAAGACAACAGAGTGGATGACTTTGACAGATATTATGCTAAGTGAAAGGAGCCAGACCCATAGGGGCAGATTCTGCATGATTCTACTCTCATAAGATATTCACAATAGTCCAATTGGCAGGGACAAAAGCTAGACTACGATGGATCGGGAAAGTAGGATTAACTAAAAGACATAGGGCTTTATTTTGTGATGTTGATCCAGACAGAAGTGGTGTTGATGAAATGCAGGGATGTGCTCAGTGCACAGGGTTCATTTCATGATGTGTGAATCTAATTTCAAACAATATCTCAAAGCTTTTCCAAGACATTTTGGGAGATGTTAGCAACAGAGCCTGTTTCCACAGCCAAGTGATGGGGACTGGATTGCTTTTGCCTTTTGTAAACCTCATGCTCAGTAAGTTGTTTTGCTTTATGTCTGGACCTCACACACATACACAAACACGCACATGCATATGTGTGTACACAGACACACATACATACATGCACAATGCACACATACACAGAAATGTTAAAGAATTACTTTAAAGAAATGAAAAGATGAGTCATTCTGGGGTGCAAAGGGCCTAGATTTCTGTCCTAACTCAAGAACAAGTCGTGTGAAGTAGCAAAGAACAACCTACTCATTACTGCTTATTCACCCACAGATGCAGGGAGAATTAAGCCAGATGAATGATGACCACATTATCATCTAACCCAAACAGTTTTATAAGTTAATATTTTATTAATGAAGTGAAATAAAACTTGACTTCATCTTGCATCTAATAATAAATAGTATCCAGAAAGTGCCTGGAGCAGCATATTAGGAATGATGAACCCTGTACTGATAAAAATGAGTGAAGATCGTTGTTCAAGGGTGGGTGGAGGAAGGAAGTGGAGCCACAATGGATCAAAGGTTTACAAATTAGCAATCTGCTTGTATGGAACAGCTCTCACTCATTGGATCATGGATCTCCAGTAACTATATGCCCAGATCTTTGGGTGTAATATAAATGTTCCTTCACACAGTAAGAAATCACATGTGCTGCTGAATAAGGACATGAATAGAATCTCCACAGTAGCCAGAATAATGGCCCTGGTGATGCCTACATCCTAACCTGTTGATCCTTAACATGGCAAGTGGAAAGAAAAGCTTCAATGACCTTCACAGCAGTCTTAGAGTTACCCAGGTGACACCATGTGTCATGTGGAATTCTGAAAGGCAGACCTGAAAAAAAGGGACAGTGATCCTCAGGGTGAGGCAATGTAAGAAAGGTTGCAGTGGGTGTTTCTGGCTTTGAAGACAGGAAGGGCTTGTAACCACAGGACTCACAGAGTCCTCAGACACAGGACAAGGCAGGAAATATCCCCCTGAGCATTCAGCATGGAATAAGGGTGTGCTGATACACTGACTCCACACTTGGGTCATAGTGCTGCCAGCCACTGCAGCTGGCATGATTAGGGGAGAACTATGTCCAGCACCTTCATCATGGCCCTTTCTTTGTTCCAGCCAGAATGGGACACTCATATGTCCAGAGGCATTCTTTTATATACTCTTTATAATGAAAGTTAAGCACACCCAGAAGTGTGGGATCATTTTTTTTTTTTTTTTATAAATACTTTATTTTTTTTTTCTTCAAGTTACATCTCAGTAACAAACCCCTCCCTATTC
>CAJQZJ010024962.1:1213-21166 GCA_907164525.1 Lophiomys imhausi | reverse complement strand
TAGGATCAACATAATAAAAATGGCAATCTTACCAAAAGCAATATACAGATTCAACGCAATTCCTATCCAAATACCAACTCAATTTTTTACAGATCTGGAAAAAACAATTCTCAACATCATATGGAATAACAAAAGACCCAGAATAGCTAAATCAATCATGTACAATAACAGAACATCTGGAGGTATCACCATCCCGGATTTCAAGCTGTACTACAGGGCAATAGTAATAAAAACAGCATGGTACTGGTATAGAAACAGACCAGTTGACCAATGGAATCGAATTGAAGACCCAGAAATAAACCCACACAACTATGGTCACTTAATTTTTGATAAAGAAGCCAAAAACATACAATGGAAAAAGGAAAGCATCTTCAATAAATGGTGCTGGTCTAACTGGATGTCAACATGTAGAAGAATGCAAATAGATCCATACTTATCACCCTGTACAAAACTTAAGTCTAAGTGGATCAAGGACCTCAACATAAATCTAGGCACACTAACATTAATAGAAGATAAAGTGGGGAAAAGCCTTGAAATCATTGGCACTGGTAGCAACTTCCTGAATAGAACACCAATAGCTCAGGCACTAAAACAAACAATCAATAAATGGGACCTTATAAAATTGAAAAGCTTCTGTAAGGCAAAGGACACTGTCCTTAGAACAAAACAGCAGCCTACAGAGTGGGAAAGGATCTTCACCAACCCAACATCTGACAGAGGGCTAATATCCAAAATATATAAAGATCTGAAGAAATTAAACACCAAAAAATCAAATAACCCCATCAATAAATGGGGTACAGAGCTAAACCGAGAATTCACAGAAGAAGAATCTCTAAAGGCTGAGAGGCATTTGAGGAAATGTTCAACATCTTTGGTTATCAGGGAAATGCAACTTAAAACAACTCTGAGATTCCATCTCACACCTGTCAGAATGGCTAAGATCAAAAACTCAAATGATAGCACATGCTGGCGAGGATGTGGAGAAAGGGGAACACTCCCCCATTGCTGGTGGGACTGCAAACTTGTGCAACCACTTTGGAAATCAATCTGGAGATATCTTAGAAAATTGGGAATAAATCTACCTCAAGACCCAGCCATACCCCTCTTGGGCATATATCCAAAAGATCTGAAAAGAAACCAAAAGGACATTGCCTCAACAATGTTCATAGCAGCTTTATTTGTAATAGCCAGAAACTGGAAACAACCCAGATGTCCATCAACTGAAGAATGGATAAAAAAACTGTGGTACATATACACAATGGAATACTACACAGCTATCAGAAATGAGAAAATCATGCAATTCAAAACCAAATGGATGGAACTAGAAAAGCTCATCCTAAGTGAGCTGACGCAGTCCCAGAAAGATAAACATGGTATGTATTCCCTTACAAATGGATATTAACCATACATCAGAGGATAACTATCCTACAACCCACACACCCAAATAGACAGGAACCTAGCATATCTATCCTAGGAAAAATTCTACCCACCAGTGAGTCATGGAATCTGCTGCAGGTTAGTGGAACCCCACACCCTAGATGGTGTGCCTTATCAAGCTCCAGTACGAGTGTAAGCTCTTGGGCCTCACATGACGCAAGATCTGAGGGAGTATGATATGTGAGGACAGAAATGTTTTAAATTTAACTGTAGTGACTAAAAGAAACCCCTGATTTGTATATATTTAAGTATGTGAGCTCTAAGTAGTTAAAACAGTTAAAAAGCTAAAAACAATTAAAAAATAGATCTAGTACACAGATCAGAAAAATTTTTAGCCCTCATCATTGAGAGGAGAGATCTGGAAGCCGTGAGGAGTGTTTTCCTCCAGAGTGTGGGCACATCAGCGGGATCATGGAAGGCACTCTGGCCAGGTGGCAGGCTAGGTCTGTCTATAAACGGCCAGCTACTTCTGTGTGTGTGGCCGCGGGGGGGGGGGAGTTGTTAAAGCACAAAGAGGATAGTTAATAAAACGTTAAAATTATAAAAAAGATAGTTATCCTGTGCTATATGGCTAAAATCAAGTTATAAGTGAACATAAGCCATGTGCATCTTTCTGGGTCTGGGTTAGCTCACTCAGGATGAGCTTTTCTAGTTCCATCCATTTGTCAGCAAATTGTATGATTTCATTGTTTCTGATAGCTGAGTAGTATTCCATTGTGTAAATGTGGAGATTACAAAATAATGAATTTGTTCACGTCGTTATTAAGTTCCCATCATGGAGCTATGCATTAGAAAAAGTAGATATTGACTTGTCATATTTGAAAAGTTTTTTCAGTTTGACACATTTTTTCAGTTCTTTTGTTCTTTGGAGTCTCAGGCTACCTGGGAGCTTGTGGAATGTCCAGAGTGGACCAAAAGATACAGTTTTAATCAGTCATAAATTTATTCTCCTTCCTTATTGCTGATGCTGTGCATCTTCTCTTGGTATGTCAGAACTCCATCAGAATGCAGTTTTCATCTTGGGGGGGTTAAAATTATGGGGGGAAAATGTAGTAGTAAATATACTTCAGCTTTGCCTTATATAATTATGCTATATACCATAATTTGGCAATTGGTACATACCAACTTTTCCTGTCAGTGATGAAAGCAGATGAGGGATGTGACACAATATGCCCAAAAACTTTGTGAAGAACAATTTAGAGAAAAACTGGAATAGATTATGTAGAAAGCTACACCTGCCAACTTAAAAGGGATTGAATATAAACCCTATAAGAATTAGTTATGTGTTATCTAGTTAAAGGACATGCTTCAAATGTCCTTTTAGTGTTTCCGACCTTGTTTACTTCACTTGCTGTTCATATGAATAAAAGAAACATAAATTTCTTCTATTAATTATAAAGCTCTTTTTAATCTAGGAACTAATATTATCAAATGCTTATGAATCAGAGAATTTCAGTTTAGCAATGTTTCTTTTCTTCTTAAGTAGTGAAAATATAATTATAATTTTAAACTGTGCTTCTAAGAGAAAATAACATGTGACATACACATATGGATTCAAATTTCTAGATAAAAGATTAATAGAATATGCTTCTGTATGAATCAAGGTCAGAGGTTAATAACAGACTTTCCAACAAAAATTCAACTGCTATCTACTTTATGGCTCGGAGCTTTCTCGTCAGTATTTAGGTTGTGTACTAAGAAGAATTTAATATCAGTGTTTCAATGAATTTAATAAAATTAAATAAAAATAAGGTCCCAAAAATGCTTCTCTGGTTAATATCTTGAAAAAGTAAATAATAAGCTAAGAGAGAGGGCACACCCTGGAGACATCTGGCAGGTGTAGCAAAGGCAGGTAACAGTACAAATCTTTATCACTACATCTGTTTCCTTCAGGTGCCTAATTAGCACAGTAGGTAGTATGTCAGTCTCACACTTCTGTTTCCTTCCATGTGGGCAGAAACAGATTGTGCAGTGAAGGAGACATCAAAAGTCTGATAAGTCTGGTTCAAAATCTAGCTGTCTTTACATATACCAATTGTCCAAAGCATAGATTCTAGATCTAGAAAGTATATATAACAAAACATAGTTTTGGGTTTATCCAAGGTATAGATAAAAATAATTAATGAAAGACATTGAGTACTGGATCTACAATGTAATCATTCAGTGTACGGCAGCTATTTTCATAATAGTAAAAATGCTCATAATGTATTTTTATTTTCACTTAAAGACAAATAGTATAAAATTATCTTTCTTCTTGGTTTACTAAGAATAACTGGAATTTTTAAAATTAAAACAAAACTTAGAATACAATCTTAGAAGCAAAACAATGAATATAAGAAGCTGAATATAACAATATAGTTGCTGGCCATGATGCTGCATGCCTTTAATATCAGAAATCAAGATGTGAAGGTAGGTGTCACTCTGAGAATACAAGGCCAGTCTTGTCTGTAGTGAGTTAGAACCCAGTCAGAACTACAATGTCAGAAACTGTCACAAACAAACAAACACACAAGGAACAACAATAAAAATCCAATAATGCTATGGCAAAGAAAATGCAAAACTTGATGTGAAAAGTGAAATACATCTTTAAATACTCCATGATCATGGAATACAAAAGTTGGCTAGCTAGGGACATGTTAATGGGATCCATGAATAGAATTATGTATTATTCCATATTTGCTATCATAATTACATTATGATTGTCGTTAGCTTTCTAAGGCACATAAAACATTTGAGGCTGAGGTTAGTCAAAAACTAGGAAGCATGTGATTAAACAGAAAACCAAATCCTCTTTGTTATCAGAAGATTGTGGTATTTTTCCCCAGTAATTTTCTTATCTATCAAACTACAAAATAAATTAAATATCTTTTAGCATCTCTGAGCTATAAAAATTTAGGATTCTACAATTACTTTTTTGTTTAAATATTGTCAAAACATATAGTGAACACAGGACCCATAACTAGTAAAAAGTAGAACTTTATGTATGATAATTAAAATAGTATCTCAATAAAAAGGGCATGTACTAGGTAGGCAGATGGTAAAAGCATTTGCTCTGCAAGTGTAAAGACCTGAGTTCAGAACCCATTACACATGTAAATGCTGGCAAAGTAGCTTAAGTGTATTCCTGGTGCTTCTATGGCAAGACAGAAGGTCTGTATAGGAAGCATCCAGGCAGCTGTACTAGTTTGCACTGTGAAAACCAAGAAAGACACACTGTCTCAAACAAGGTGGAAGAAGAGGACCTTCACATACAATTGCATGTATAAACAGACTCACACACACACACACGCACACACACACACTTGCACACGCAATGCACACACACACACACACACACACACACACACACAAACCACCAAAATAAATAATGGACATGTGACTACAATAAGCGTTATAATAAATATTATGCTCATATTACAAACATATAGAAAGTTTCTCAAACTCATAAATCATAAGACACCATGCAAATAGAAACCCCAATTAAATATCATATCACAATATGCAGAACACAGTAAACTAAACATTTATAATACTAAGCACTAGAAATTCTATTTAAAATTATCATAGAAAGATTATAGTTCAGTAATTTGTTTAGCTACCTTGAGAAACTGCATGGCATTATCATCGAAAGGTAATTGTTTGGCTTTCCATGATGTAACACTTTAATTTTTAGCATTCATATAGCAAAAGTAGGAACACACATGCAAAATAATTATAGGTTAAACAGAGTGGCCTTTAAAAAAAGATTTCACCAAAAGATGAAATCCAAACATATTCTTAATTTTGTATCAATATACAAAGATATAAGAGCATATTCAATAATCTGTCATTTTTTCTTTATCATTCCTATATTATGTCTATATTCGATTTTTTAAGTCTTTACCCACTACATAGGAGAGAAGGAAGGACAGAGAAAATAAAAAGAGAGAAATCCCTGGATCTAGCCTCCAAAACCTATTTAGCAAGACCATTTAACAGTTTGTAACTAATCCTTCTAAATAACAACAAACATCTATAACCCATCAAATGACCAAAGAGGGGGCGAAATAAAAAAATCACCCACCCCACCTTCTGGGAATGGGTTGTCGCTCTCTTAAAATTACTTTCTGCTGATTTCAGATGTAAGAAACCTGTTTGGGGCCCAAAGAAGAACGGAAAAATAGTTAAGCATTTAATAGTAACATTTGATGCTCAGTCCTTTGTGCTCTGCAATTTAAATGTCCTAAGAAATTTGTAGTCAGAGATTTGACTACATCAGTATTGATCTTTGTATATTGATACAAAATCAAGATTAACACCTTATAAGTTATTGTACCTAGGTAAAGCTTAAAAGGGGAATATGAAGTTTTGGTGTTTTGATAGCAAAGGTATCCTATACAAACTGTATAGGATAATTAAGAGACGCAAACTAATAGTCATTCAAACGTGACATTTTGTTAGGTACTAGCATAGTGTATTACAGATATTTTCTAAGTTAACTGAAATTCAAGTTGCTAAGAGTCAAGCAACATTTGCTTAGCCAAATATATGGAGATAGATAGGTGGTCTTCAAAAACCTCAAGAAATCTATAGAATTTGGAATTCCAAGAAGTTTTCTTAGCTTAAGACTTTTTGATATTGAGACATGTCAGCTCCTGACAGCACCTCCTATTCTACTCCAAGTGGAGGATGAGCATTGAATAATCTCCATTTGGAGATTGTTGCATTAGTGGCATGCTTGTTACGGGCAAGAAAAATTCCTTGCTTCAACTGTAGACAGAATGCTGTCTGAAAAGGACAAAACTTGGAAACAGATAAGTCGACAGCCTAGCTCTGCCAAGACAGGGTAGGCAAGTCCTTCATAATTCCTGCTTTATAATTAATGTCTGTCAGAGAAATGAGGCCAAAAGCCTGAAGATAGATGTTCTAATGTATGGAGAGAAATTGGGGACTGTCCAGGCAGCCAATTGTCTGTCATTTCGTAGTTTGGGAAGCTGCTGGCTTAGGACTTCCTGTTTAATCAGACATATTTATCCTTCTCAGGTCTCTGATGTGGTTGAAGACTAGATAGTTATAGTCTCACAATTAAATTTCAAGTTCTTTAGGAATTACAAGTATGTTTTAGGTCTACAAAGATGTTTTAAAGTTGGTAATGGAAGTTAGGATGGAAACTAAGTTAGGTATAGAAGTTTAAACTCATGGAGATAGATGGATAATAGAGTATTGATGTTGGTTGCTGGGTATGTGTGGATTGGACATTGGGAATGTATGTTGTCCCTTGTAGTTTTAATTTTGGGCCCTAACTATTCAAAAAAAGAATTATGAGTTCTAGGAGATGGGGGGGAGAAAGTGGAGGGTTGGACCCAGAGGGATGGAGGGAGGGGACTGTGTTGGAGATGTAACTTAGAGTAATAAATAAATATATAAAAAAGATGAAATCCAAATGTTCATCAAGCATTCACAAGTAATTTCTGATATATTGTACAAAGGCACATTATATAGAGCCCATAGTGATTGCAAAAATAACTAAAACAAATAATTGTCCATGAAAAAAAAAAGCTATCATATACTCAGGACTTCAGACAATTTTAGAAACCTTTTGTCCTAATCCATTGTCTGTTAGAAATCAATATGTCTTTTGGGGAAGAATATTGGAAGAGGTGGTATAAAATTTGGGTTTTCACATGCTGGCAGTATTCTTTCCTTGACCATGGTATCATGGAGCTATGCTCACTGTGAAAGTATATTTATTGATATTACATGTAGGTGTAGTTAAAGTTCAGTAAAACATTTTACAAAGCTTGATGGGAGTTTTTTCTTTTATCATAAAAGCAAATAATTCCATTAGTGTATATTGTGAAAATTTTTTCCTTATCTTACTTTCTATCTAAACTACTTTAGTGACATAGATGGATAGAACATCTCACATGAAGACACAATGGGATCTACCTATGCAGAGGGAAGAGACAATCATAATGAGAGAGAAAAGACAAATGAGGGTAATGTGTGGCGAGAATGAACAAAATACATGAAAAAGTCATAATTAACTCATTTTACATCAATTAAAAATAAGCAATAATAAAGAAATATAAGCATTCACATGTACATCAGCATACATTATATATAGTGGAGGGCATGAAAGAATTGAAATAAGAAGAAAGTATGAGACAGAGAGGTGTTAGAGACAATTTGTTCAAATATGTGTTCTTTGGCATAGTAGAGACTGACTTTCTGGAAATTTCCATTGTTCACAAAATGTCCTGTTTATCCAGTATTCCAAACTGAAATGCAAATTTATGTGTCAAAAATTTTCCTCTGAGCAGTTATATTTAAAAATGAAGTGCACATAAACCGTGCCATAAAATTATAAAGCTATATATATAGTCTGTTAAAATTTCTTCATATCACAAGTATATAGCAGCAGGCCTAAACTATTGATGATGCTATCTTGCTAGCCTTTCTCTATAATCATTCATGCTGTGATAAATTTAACTATAAACACTGATAAGATATTTTCAGTTAGTTTCTAGTAAAAACACCATGTTAAACCAATGTAAAATTCTCTCTAAATATAGTATAGGAAAAAGAATCCAGGGATAAATGCACAAACTACCAATAAGATGAAACACTGATTTCCAGTCCTTCTGAGAGAAACCTTGTAGGTCCATACTCACTGTACATATAAAGGTAATTATCTGATGGTTTTTAACTCACTTGGAACAGTTCATTACTCTCCTTCTAGGACAGAGGCTAGTCAAGCTGAGCAGCAAGTGGTAGGCAAGCTTCTCCTTAGTTGATGTGACCCTTCAGAGTTGTAATTTCACCCTTTTCTTTGATCGTTTTTCATCACATTTGCTCCTTTTCCTTTCGGTTCTTACTTTGTCCTTTGATGAACTCGCAAGCCTAGCATATCTCTGAAGCTAGGCACTCAGGGAGCCTCAGCCTGGCTTGTTCTGCCTGGATCTGCAGCTGCTGCTGGTGTCTGGAAAGCTGTCACTATCGATGCTTCCTCCCTTTTCTCCACATAAAGCACATTCATCTGTAAATCCTCAGGGACCATATCTTAGTCCACTTGCTCTAGCACCAAGCCTGGCAGCTAGAATTTACCAAAAATCATTTGTTGGATGAGGAGAGACAGCCTGCCACTTGAATTGCTGTGCTCTAATCATGCTCTGGGTCACCTAATAGAGATATAGCCTCTGTCACGGTGGTCACCAGAGGTTTTCTGTGAGTGGCTAGGCAGCCACAGTGAGGGAAACTTACAAATCCTGCTCACTAAATTAACATTCAGGTCACAGGTGGGCTATTCCTCAATTTTTTCTTTTCATACTTGTCACAGAAAATAAATGAGTTCTGTACCCACCCTAAAGCCCACAAAATATCAGAGAAGCATTAATGTCACTTTCCATAATCTACTTTATTTTTGGTGGAAAATTCTACCCATAATACATAAAAAGGAAATCTTCGTTAGTGAAAGCAGACTGGGAAGTCTTTATCATGCCTGATTCCAGGAGTGTTGCTAATGAGTGGCAACAAGGACTTGACTAGAAAAGAATAGTACTGGTAAGTGTAATCACACCACTGTTCTTCTAATTCCTATATATTTAGACATCTGTCATCAGATATCCAAATAACACTAATTTTAATTTTTGGAAAATGTATGAGCACCTTTGACCTTCAAGTGTATATGGACAATTCAAATGTGCAGGTCATCTATTTTCCACCTGCTCCTATCATCTCATTTTCTTCTTTACCTACTGCTATTATGTATAATAGGATTTTACCAATTTTCTTCTTCCTTATACTATAGCCTTTTGGCGATACCCCCAAAGTCTAATAAAATATTTTGTGGTGGCTGTTCATGATACATGTAAACTATTTATGCTCATTAGAGAAATTGAAGTCCAGATTCCAATCGAAGTACATATATTTAGGGTTTAAAGTATACCCTCTTCAAAAGTCATGGGTTTTTAATTATATTTTTATTATATTTTTCCCAACATCCCCCCTTTTAGTCCAATAAAAGACTGTTTCTTATAGCAATAAATATAATACAAAACATAAGAACCATTAGGAAACAATATGAAAACTATAAAGTATGACATGTATTCCCAATGTCCAGTCCATAACTTTTTGGCAACTAATAAGAATATTCTATTATCTATCTCAATGAGTTTACAGTTCTATACCTAACTCAATTTCTATCCTAACTTGTACTACCAACTTAAAGACATGTTCTTATACCTAAAGCATCCTTTTAATTCCTAAGCAATTTAAAACTTAACTGTGAGACTATAACTATCTGGTCTTCAACCATATCAGAGACAAGGGAAGGATAAATATATCTGAATAAGCAGGAAGTGTAGTGAAAGCAGCTTCCAAAACTAACAAATGACAGACAACTGACAGCCTGAACTGTCCCAATTTCTCTCTATACATTAGAGCATCTATCTTCAGCCTTTTGCCTCAGTATCTCTGACAGAAATTAATTGTAAAGCAGGAATTATGAAGGACTAGCCCATCCTGTCTTGGCAGAACTAGGCTGTGAAGCTACCTGTTTCTAAGTTTTGTTCATTTTGGACAGCATTCTGTCTATAGTTGAAGCAAGGGTTTTTCATGTTTTGCATTGGATTAAATACTACCTATAGGTTAAAATGTGTGGAGTTGTAAAAAAAAAGATTTCCTTTAAAATGATTAATTTTAAAGTTACCCAAAATGTCACTGAAACATTATACTTAGTTATTTTTACTAGATGTATTTTGAAGTCAGTGTGAACAAGTTTGGCAGACATCATCTTATCCTTTATTAATATACACTGAGTGGATTAAATTTATGAAAAATTGTCTGTACAGAGCATCTATGAATCTCTTCAGATGAGAGCATAAAAAGTGAAAGGACTTATCTCCTTTAGTGTAAGCTTTGAAAGTTATAACCTGCTAGAAATAAACACTAAGTAAATATCTGCTTATTTGATCTTAAACAATATGATTTAACTATATTTTTTTCATTCCCTAAATTATTCATTTTTTCTTCATCAAATTATGAAATGACTTTTACTATAATTTTTTCAACCCCTGAAATATTAATTTTTCTTCAAATTATGAATTTTATCAATTATCAATGATTGTGTTGGTCATTTGCCTTGACACTAAAAAGTGATATCAGTGTATCATGACATCACAAAATAATCGGCATTAGCACTAAATTTATGCACTTTCATTCTATGTTGAATATAAATAATATCAAATATATATATTTTATAGGTAAGGAGTCATATTTATAACCCATATTTTCTATGAAGAAAGTTAGAAAATGAAAAAATTGAAGTAATTGGAAAGCCAATTAATCAATTAATTTCAAACTTCTATGGGATTTTTTTTCTTATCTTATGTTTTAGGGTTCTAAAGTTGGTCCCTTGGGCCTCACACAAAATTGACAAGTGCTCTATCACTGAATAACAACCTATAGTTCCTTTTTATTATTTTAATAAAGAAGATAAATCTTCTAAGATTCAGTACACTGGAAACATGCTCAGTTTTCAGGTAAATGCTACTTTTTGACATATTTGGCTCTGTTCTTTAGCAAAAATAGACTTAAAAATAGTACATTGAAGGAGCATTGTGCTCTCATAATTCCATGAGAAGCCCAATAACTGTGAGAAATTCCAACTAGTATTCAATACCGTAATTTAGGGAACCAAGAAAGAGACAGTCCCTTTAAAGATCAAGAACTCTGATAGCAGTAACAATAGCTGAATTTGCCAGAAGAACAGCATTCCTGTTAGCAATTTCAGGAAAGATAAAATTGCCTTTTCTACATAGCAAAAACAAGTCTACTAACAGAAAAAAAATGTGTGACTTCTATGACATAGATTTAACTGAAGGTAACACTCTAAAAATCCTTTCTTTCTTTTTAAGAAAAACACTTTACAGTATGTTTGTTGTTATTTTATTCTGAGATGGATTAAGAGGTCATGAAATTATTTTCATACACACATTAAAAAAAAACTCCCTGTTACTTTTATTTTTTCAATTGGCTTGTTTGGTTTTCCTCAGCTTTACCCTCCTCTGTGAGTTTCCTTCATTGCTAGTATTCCAAAGCCATAGGAAGAATTTCCCTCAAACACTTAAAGCCTTGTATCTGTTACCATAGAGACAAGTATCACAAGATAGCTGTTCGTAACATTCTCATGGAAATAAAACAAAAATCCTAAGGGTTTTGCAGGAATTTTCAATGTTACTTGTAAAAGAAATTATATTATTCCCTAGAAAAAATGTAGTGATTTTAGTTTAAAAAAAGGAGAATTATGAAGATTATAATCTGTAATGGAAATACATTATATTTATATTCATAATCTAACTATGGATTATCCTATTAATTAAAAACTCCATCCTTATTTTCCTAAGTTCAGGAGAAACATTTAATAACTATCTCAATGCTAACTTTTAATGCTAACATATCTTAACAATCCTTTGCAATCAGTGTCATCTGTGCACTTATTCTTATCTTGAGAATCTTTTATCATTCCTAGAACACATTTGATCAAGAATATTCTCATCATTTAACAACAGTAATTGAATCCCAGAACTTGGCAATTTAAGAATCCCAGCATATAAGCCATATAACTCTCATAATTCTGGCCTAATTATTTCTGTTGTTTTGTATTGTATTTATTGTTATAAGAGAAAGAGCCATTTGTTGGACTGAAAGGGGGAGCTTTTGGGGGAAAAGATATACCTTAAACTTAAAAAAAGGAAGGGAATGGGGGGTTGAGGTGGAAGAGGGTGGGAGGGTGGGACTGGAGGAGGGATTAGGGAGGGGATTTCAATTGAGATGTAACTTGAAGAAATAAAAAATAAATTAAAAAAGAATCACAGCATATTTATAGGTTTTAGAAGAAAAGAAAGGGTAATAGCAAATTGGGATGTTGTTTCCATTTTCTCTACCATGTCTGTCATTGACTTTTTTTGTCTTAAGTCACTAAAATTGCACACTGGCAGAATAGCAGCCATTAATACACACACACACACACACACACACACACACACACACACACGCTCACAAAATAAAAACAAAAAATAAATGATACCTCCTTCCCCTACACCTATGCATCTTAACCATACAAGTAGATGTTGGGACACAAATCAATTACTACAGAGATCTCCTATTTCTTTACAGCAACATCAAAGTTTTCTCAGTAACTACAATCTTTTAATACACTTTATTAAGTATCAACCTATCTTTACCTATCATGGTTAATATTTGGACTACTTTTCACCTGTTTAATATTAATAGAATGGATGACTTCAATTTCTGTTTGTGGTGCCCAATTGACTTTTGGTTTTCTAGATATGTGAGTTAGTGAAGAAACCCCAAAATTTTCTTTTAGCCTTTATAGAGTGTAGGCAAGCATTTACCGTTTAGGGCTAGAGTGTAAGTACTTGGCTTTGTATCCCACATATCTTCTGTCATCATCAATTGACTGCTGTTTTAAAATGAAAGCCACCATAGTTTCTGTAAAATACAAATGTGTGCAGTTAACCTCCATTAAAAATTCACAGGCACATGTCAGGCCCCAGAGCAAGAGGATGCTCTTAGCCCTCATGTAACTGATGAACTGAGGGGGCCCACACTATAAGAATAGGATAGCTGGAAGAATGGGTAGAGGGTGGTGGGTGGGACCATGAGAGAAGGAAGGAGGGGCCTGTGATCGAGATGTAACTTGAATTAATAAGTAAACATATTAAAAAACAGATCTAGAGAAAAATTCACAGGCATTCAAGTTGAGATCTTATAAGTCAAGAATATTATTTTGATAATCAACTTAGAAATATAAAAAAGAACCTTAATTAGTTGGCCAAATGGACATTTCTTTGATATACTATCCTTATATATGACTCAAATAGAACAACAAAAATACTCAAATTGGAATGTTTTGTTTTTTTTGTGGTTGCATCATGGAATGATAGGTTTCATAGATATTTAGTGATAAAAATCATGTCAGCCATTTTTAAAATAAGACTGTATTTTATGCATATATTTGTGTGTATGTATATATATGTATATACATACATGCATATACATATTATATACACATATTTACTTTTGTTTGCCATGTGCATGTAGGATCCCACATTATTTAAAAGAGAACATCAAATCCCCAGGAACTGGAGTTACAGGTAATTGTAATCCACCTTGAGAATTTTGGGGAGTGAACCCTGATCTTCTGCAAGAGCTCTTAACCACTGAGCCTTCTCTCCAGCCTCAAATTCAGAAATCTTTAATTTCCCTTTATTCTTAGTAATGAATTAATGAAGAAGTTCAGTATCTCACAAAGTAGTCAGATTTTAGCTTACACCATTACACACAAGTAGTATTTTTTCTCCCTCTTTTCCACCTGAGATCTGCAAATGAGTCTATACTTTCCAAGTCATTGTAGATCACCTACTATTAGAAATCAGTTTAAATTCATTCTTGTCTGTTCCTTCCAGCTTTCTTGAACCTTTCACTTTTCTAAGTATAATTAATTTCTGTTGAGTGTTATAGTTTCTAGAAAACTTTCACCATCCATGCTTTTCTTAAAAAAAAGAAAATTATTCACAAATATTTAATTTTTTAAGACACTGTTTCATATGGGGACCCAGGTTAGTCTTGAATTCATGGTGTATCCCAGACTGATATTGAACTCATGACAATATTTCTGACTCCTTTTTCCCAGTGCTGAGATACATGTGTTTTTGTTTGCTTTCATATAGCTTACAGGCTCAAGATTCCTTTAAAAAAATTTATTTATTAAAATTACATCCCAATTGCAGCCCCGTCCCTACTCCCCACCAGGTCCCATCCTTCCACCCTCTTCCTTCTCTCTCCACTCTCCTTTTCCTCAGGTGAGGCAGTTCCCCACCATACACATCTATCCACTTCGGTTAGATTGAATTGTGTAGTCATATAATATTATGGCTATTTAATCAATGGTCCATGAATTATTGTTAAGTTTTAACTCCATCACATTGTGATGTTCTGAATTTTATTTTAGGATTTATATTTATTCCTATTAAAATTGTCTTTGGTGGCTGAGTATTACCAGTAATCCAGATGTGAAGGCAGTACACTCCCAAGTATGACCCTAGACAGGACTAGAGTAAACCTGGTATAATAATAATAGTAGTAATAAAAATAAAAATATCAAGCAAAATCAAATCTGTAATTAAACAAAATACAAAATTGTATTTTTGGCTTTACTAGGTACTTTAGGTTGACATATCCTTTGGCTCTTTTCACATTCAGTGTGTTTGTTTATTCTTCACAGTAAAGTATCTATTTTACTATTTTTTAGTTTTGCATATGAACATTTCACAGAACAAGCTGGACCAAATGACATGATCAAAAGGCACATTCCTACAAATGACGTTCAAGTTTTATAGACTCAGTTTTCTAGGGCTGTTAAATTGTCCTATGTGAGGTTTTCTTTCTGATTGCAACACACTATATGAAAGTCAATAGAACAAGCTTCTTGATTCTCCAGACTATTATGTCAAACAGTAAGAATTTCTGCACCCTGCCTGTATATGCATCACCAGTAACTTTACCAAGTCACGACAACAGAACATTGAAGAATTGTCTGTTATTTCTTCTCATAGACCACCATATCTTCTTCAGAAACACCTAGTTAATCCTATTGAGGGAAAATATTTATTTTTAGGAAAATTATTTCCCATTACAAGAAATTATTTAGTTCTCACATTATTTATGTACTTCCATTTTTAAATTTTTGTTTGCTATTTCCTGGGCAAATTAAAAATAATGTACTTTTATTTGTAAGCAACTTATAAAAAATCAAGGTCATGTGGGTGAATGTGTGCTTCTCTCTCTCTCTCTCTGTGTGTGTGTGTGTGCATGCTTTTGTGATCTGTTTCTTTTAGCCTCTTCATTCTTTTTTTATTAAATACTTTATTTTTTTTCTTCAAGTTACATCTTGGTCACAAACCCTTCCCTATTCCCCCTTCCTGTCCCACCCTTCCACCCTCTTCCCCCAACAGCTTCCCCTTTCAGTCCAACAAATTGTTCCTTCTCTAATAACAGTAAATACTATACAAAACAACAGAAATAAATATACCACATTTATGAGAGTTAAATGGCCCAGTATACCTTCCCAATGTCCAGTTCATACATATTTGGTCCCTGACTTTAACCTTCTACCATCTAACCATCTCCATGAATTTAAAGTTCTATAACTGACTTAGCTTTCATACTAACTTGCATCACTATTATAACCATCTTCTTAGATCTATAACACCCTCTTGATTCCTAAACAACTCAAAATTTAACTATGAGACTCTAGCTGTCTACTATTCAACCACCTCAGAGACCTGAGAGGGATAAATATATCTGATTATATAGGAAGTGCAGGGCCTGCAGCTTTCAATACTAAGAAATGACAAACCAGTGACTGCCTGGGCAGTTCCTCTTTTCTCTCCACCCATTCCAGAATCAGTCTTCAGCACCTATAGCCTCTTCATTCTTAAAAGGTGGATGGCATGAGATTGAGAGAATAGTAGGATGGAGGAGGAAAAAAAAAGCGTTTTAAAGCATATTTCTTAGTAGATATGTCTCCTCCACCACATCTTTCTGGATGAAGTACAGCACACCAAAAGTCAGCAACTGTATCACAAATAAAGACTTTCACTGGACAGAGTCCTCATTGAGGACTATTCATTGAGGGTATTCTTTGAATTGAAACACAAATAGTGGTACTCATTACTTAAAGAAACAAATAATTAATTGTTTTTCTAACACAAATGCTGTAAGGGGGAAAATATAATGTGTGCTTGCACAAAACTGGGGAAATCAATAGCCATTTATAAAATTTATCAATTTTTGGGTTTGGAAATGTATGTATACATTTATAGTCTATTTTATTTTGTCTCACCTGTCTTTTACACTCTGTTTTTACACATTTCTTTGAATCTTATTTCTCCCTCAGTATTACTTCAGAGACTACAGAATTAAGCAGTTGGGAAATGGAGACTACTCATGGCCTCACTTTGCATGATAACTGTATTCCAGAGCCAGAAAGATTGGCAAGCATTTCCAACTCTTAAGAAACATTTATCAGGGTGGGTATACTGCCTGCGCTTCAGGTGTGTGGCCCAAAACCTTTAAGATTTCATTAATAACCAACAGCTGGTGCCACCTAGTGTCTGTCCTTCCCATTCATCAGTAGAATCAAATAGAAAGTGCTTCCTCGTCACAAAGGAAGGAAGTATAAACAACAACTAATAAACAAAAGAATTCACAGTTTCAGAAGTCCAGTGGCTGATTTAAATTACATTATCTTCATTCAAATACCCTCACCCATTTTTGTAAGTAACTATGGTAACAGCAGTGCAATACGAGACAAGCAGGAAACTCACATATTTTTCATAGGAAACAATTCACAAAAGAATCTTGGAGAACAGTTTACCCCCCTTCATGTCACTTCAAATGACTATGCAAAGTTGAGAAATGAACCTGAGAGGGGAAGGAAATATTTTAAATAACAGTTAGATGCAGTTGAAGTTTGGGCATCCACCTCAAATTAACAGTGATTATAGATGCAAAATTTTGTCAGTCTTTGAGCACCTCAAATATGAGCCAAGTATCAGGACAGACTATACAGCACTCAATAATACCACAAAGAAATAATTAGACTTTTAAAACCATATTATTAAAATACGTTGCTGCTAATTGCACATCCTGAAAGCTATTTTCATTGCTGCTATACATTTGAATTATGAATGACCCCATTCTGCATGCTTCAAGGTTAAAAAGTACTCTGTAAATTCTTGATTACTTTTAAAAACATATGCTAGTGATTAATTTGAATGGATACAAACAAGTATAATTAGCCTGCCAGTTTGCAATTGGTTCACCGATATTTAAATACATGTTGTCTTAACTCACTCTTTTTAAGAGGAATATGTAATTGAAAAACATGAACTAACATTCAGAAAAAAAAGTTACATAACAGCCAGTGGCGTTCTTCAACCTGTCTGACTGGGCTATTATTATTAGGAAAAAGACCTACCACCCACGAGCAACACTCTGTATACTAAAAGGCCATATAAGATATTCGTGTGTAATAGTCAATTAACTTTGGTAATTTAGCAACTTGGACTACTAAGGAGATGGGGTAGAGGGCTGAAAGCTACTGTATTACTTAGTGAAAAATTATGCTTTTCCTACCCAAGAAAATCTATTTTTATATTATTTGACATCTGTTTTAACTAATCACTTGTCAAAAACAGCTTTGAATGTTTTATTTTCTAGTTACCCTAGTGGTGGTAAAATTTATTTCAGTATATTCCGTCCAATATACACCCACTGATAGATCCCCATGATAGCATAGGAAGAGAGTATATAGAAACGAGGCATAGTTTCTACCAAAAGCTTAAATTGTTCTCCTTTTCCTCAAAACTTTATTTTTGGAGCCAACTCCAATCCAGGCTGCTGTTCTGTTTGTTTAAAGTACTTTATAACCTACTGATTGAAAGAAATATTGCCAAAGAGAAAGAGGGGTTTAGTAATTGTATGCAGGCAGGAAAGAATGTAAGGGAAACCTCATTAAAATCTCAAATAAATAAATAAATAAGTGCTCCAGTTTTCAATAGTTTATCATTTTCTGTAATTTTCTATTAACAGCTTTCAAACCTCTATCTGAAAGAAGGTGATACAGAGAAATTAAGATCAGTAATCAAGCAAGAAATGATAGACCAGCTGGGTCGACATTAACTTGGCAAAACGTGAATACAGTTCAATAGCTGAAACAGATGCTAGAGTTGTTGAAAAAGCCTGTAGGAGATATTGATGTATTTTCTTCATATAATGCAGAATGACTGAATTAATGTCAAAAGCTAGAAATTGATGAGGAGAGATGATTGACAGCCAAACTCCTAATAAAATAGAAACCAAGTATAGCAATTCTAACCTATCCAAACACTGTGCACATTCTCATTTCTCTCAGTGTCTGAATATGCCAATATATCAATCAGTCCTTGCAAGCAAATTATATCTGACTGAGCTCGGTAGATTTCCACCTCCCCTGTCATCTACCTAGAGAATGCTGGACTTCTGAAAAATACTTTATTCTAAAATCTTCTAACACTGAATTCTATCCCTGAACTGCTTCCATGAGGTTGGAAGCAAGCACCGCCCCCCCCCCACAAATATAAAGCAGCACAAGGTAATTTTAAAATCCATTCTGTAAAAGCAACACTGTTTGCAGAGTTTGAAGAGCTCAGCAACAAATCCCAGCTGCCAACAGCTGCTTTCTCAAACATATGCTTTGTCATGGTCAGCTTCTAATTTATTCATAATGATGTAATAGGTTTAATAATCCTACCTTCCATGCCAGCTGTTTTTCCTGTCACTCCATCATGCCAATAAGTTGGCTGCTGTAACAAATCAAGATAGCGCAAAACAGCATCTTTCTCCTGATTCTGTCATCTTCCTGAAAGCATTCTATTACTGCCGACTGCTGGAAACCAGAAAGTCTATTTGAATTCCAACAGCTCCCCTTTCGCATGATTCAAGTTAGGTTAGGTGGGTATGCCTAACATGATTCTTCCAGTCATTTATTATGCAGCTGCTACAACGTCGGTGTGGTAACCACTCTGACTATCTGATCCGTCAGTCGAACAAAACCTCCACCTCGGAGCAAATACATGAGCAGGAGCAGCGTTCTGCATTTAAGGAGCATTCTTCCTGCCTAAAAAACAGTGGATCTGCGAATCTCCTTCAGTATCTGCGTGCTTCCGTACAGATTCAAAGCCTTTGGATTAGATTCTTTTCCTAATTATACCAAGAGTAGAATTCCTTGACAAACATCATATTATTTATACTGAAATTTGGACTGATTTAAACTTATTTTCTCAGCTCTTTAAGGGTAATTCTTTTTTGATTCTACTTTGAAATTGGGGGTTGAGTGCTCTGTTCTGTGTTTCTGTTTTATTATAAAATATACTTTTTCAAATGAAACTTGCCTAGTGAATTCATGGAAGCAAAATGAAACAAGAGGATTTTTTCAAGAACATATTGGTTATTTTGCACATAAAGGTATTTAAAATCTGGTACTCTGTGCGTTTCTCCCAAGGAATAGAAACATGCACTTGATATTTTGACTCCACATAAGTGCTCTCATCAGAAAGTAAGAAATAAGATTCACTGATTCTCTTTTCCAACTTCCCCAGCAAGTAAATAATTGCAATTTCAGAAGAATGAAAATTGTATGTAGAAACTACTATTCATTAATCATGATTTTAAAAATGAAATGACAATTATCTTTAATTTATATAAGATTTTTAATTATAAAATTTCCAAGCATGCTTCTCTCTTGGGGAACTGATATAGTCTGGATTTATATCACAGGAAATTTTATGATTTTATGTGAAAAATATTTTAAAGAGACGATTCACCAGATTTCTTATTCTCTCTCTCTCTCTCTCTCTCTCTCTCTATATATATATATATATATATATATATATATATATATATATATAT
>CAJQZJ010024957.1:0-13222 GCA_907164525.1 Lophiomys imhausi | reverse complement strand
AGCCTGGTGGATATGATCAGAAATCCATATCTCCAAGTTGTATATCAGTTGCTTTTCCACAAAACCTTATTGTCTGTTAATTTATTGTGTGTGTTGAAGATATTTAGCTCTCACTGAACTAAATGGATTGAGTTGTGGATATTACATTTATATAAAAATGTGTACAATCACCATGTATTTGACCAGCCATGGAACTCTGATATTTTTCTTTTACTTAAAAAAAGAACAATTTATGTACTGATACAATATCTTCAATGCTTTTATTTTTTTTCTTAGCACATATTATGTTTTTTTTACTTAGCATATATATTATAGAAAATAATGGGTTTCATTATGACAATTTTATGCATGTGTGTAATATTCTTTTACCTTAATCAGTCATTTCATTTCTAGTTACTTTCACGAATACCTTTTTCATGGACATTTATGAATATTAATACATACATAGATATATCAACACATTTTCTAGAAGAACAGAATACTAAAATTATAGTTGTGATATGCATATATGTACATCATATATAGACATATGGCAGTGAAAATTGAAGTTTAGAAAAATTGAAATATTTGAGAGTTGCCTACATGTTTTGAATGGCCAAATTTCCTAAATTTGATATTTATCATAAAGATGGTCACAATACATTTCTCTGGTTTATTTGGAGCCCCCAAACGAGGGAAGAAAGTTCATAATATTCCTTGCCAAAGCTTCACAATCTATCATATCTGCACTTTGTTTTACTCCTACCAGTAACCTAGAGGCTTTATAAAGATTAGTATAATTAACTCCATTTTCAAGGGAAGAAAATTGAAGTTCAGAGAGGTTAAGCAACTTGCTGAAGTTTGTTTGCACAGTAAATGAATAGATAAAGGAACTGTGCTGATTGTACTACTTTTCACTACCTCACAACTGTTACATTAAAGAATTTATGTTTAAGATATTCATTGCTTCCTGAGTGATGGTTGTATTACTCCTTTGTATCATCTAGCATTGTCCCTTCCCATCAGAGGTACTCAATAACCATCTGTTGATTTACATTGGAACCATACTTGGCTCAAAGACTGATCCATACAAATGCACATCTTTCATAAATAGTTGCTTAAGTCCATGAGATAATATTGGCCTCTGCCTGCATGGTAGTGTTTTAATTATTCTTATTCCTGTCAGGTCTTTTAGCAGTCTGATCTCTTATGTAGAAAATAATGAGAAAAAGTAATGGTTACACAAAAACTTAGTAGAAAAGACAGAAATAGAAGCAATGTTATGGGTGCAATTTAAAACTTATAATTTCCATTAAATATATGTTTCATACTGAAAAAACTTGAAGGAATAATTTTTTAAAGCATGAAGATGTGGGAGTCAGTGTTATTGTGTCCCACTCTGTAAAGAGAAAGTTAAAGGAGAATTTGTGACAAAAATCTGAAGAAGAGATGAGTGATCTGAGGGTTGATATTCCTTCAGCTTTCCTTGAGTTTCACCTTTTATGACTTGTATTTCATCATGAGAAAGCTGTTTTTCTACTTAACTGTTGCAGGTCTATACCATAAATTATCATGACTGTAAAACAAAGGTCCAGTACTGGCTTCACCTTACGTTAAACTTTTATGTTATACTTTAATGAAATTTCATATGCTTGTTCAAAGCAAGGCACACCATACTATGGAGAAGGTGATGCTCTGAATTGTTGAATTTATTTAAAGTAAATCTTTTCAATGACCTTAGCTACTAACATCTACCAACTTATTGAGCTGAGAAAAATTATCCATAAGCACAAATGGTATGATTTAAGCAGAGTTGACAATAGTACTATAGACTGAATGTGATTTGTATTATGGATTGCTTAGATTATGGATTTTTAAAAATATATACTTATACATTTTGTTTCAGATGAAAAAAGAAATAGGAGCTAGTGGTTTAGTGTGATCTTTTATTGTATTCTTCAGTGGGCAAGTAATGGTACATACTCCATACATTGAGGAATATGCTAAAGAAATAGGTTTTGTTTTCATTCCAGGCTCAAAATCATTCATCTGTTTACTCTTCAGTGTTCTTTTCTTGACCAGAAAAAATACTTCCATACAATGAAGAATCGTTTGTTTTGTTAGATTTCCAAAGAATAGTTATCAGCATCATTTATCGTCCTCCGTGAAAAGCTGATCTCAGGAGCAGATACTGTCTCTCGTGGTGACCTTTATCATAGTCTATTCTTTGAGTTAGGAAATTTCTTTTGGTAGGCAGGATATCTCCTTGAAATAGAGTTGGAATGTTTTTTTTTTAATGTAAACAACAATAAAACAGAAACAAAGCATTGTCTCATAGCAATGTTGAAACTGTAGTTTAGGCTTTAACAAATGTTAGAAGAAGTTCTCTGGGAGTGTGATGTCTCCATCTTTGGATTTGTGTTTTGATCAAACCAGCCATTCAGAACGAGCATGTTATGAGGTCAACCTAACCTGCAGACTGCTGCACCATGTACAGGATGACCTAACTATCTGTTGAGCTACGTAAAAGACATAATTACATGGGCATTATTTCCCTCTCCTGGATGTCAGTCAACTAATTTTGGAACAAATTAATTTTCTGAACAGACTGATTGTTTTCATGCCAGGTAGGCACAAGCACAGTAACTAAATTAGATTCAGCATGATGGATCTCTCTGATGAAGTGCCATGGAGAGGTCTCATCAATTAGATAATATTTATTTGCTGGCAAAGTGCTTGGCTCTGGTGCATACACATTAATCAGTTCCTAGAACCTACTGTTCAAAGGCTAGGGTTTTTTTTAAAATTCTCTGGTCTTGCATTGATATAGTCCAGATGAGGAGACTGAGGTCCACCATAGTAAAGTGACATTCCTAGTCACTCTGTTAGTGTCACTTTTAGTAGCAGACTAAGAGAATGTAAATGGCCTCTATGGCCTTACACACATAACACTGGAATAAGATTTAAATGTGGAGAAAGAGAGTGTCACAGGCTTGTAAGTCAAAGAGGAATTTACAAAGACCTACTGTAGGTGTAGCAATCCTCATCCAGCCCATGAAATTCTTTTAGTGCTTTCAACAGTGTCCAGGGAGACATGAAGTGGCTAAAAAGACTTGATGCATGCCTATAATCTTGAGACAGAAGGATTGCAATTGTAGCCTGGGCTACAGATTATGATCCTATTTCAAAATTAATCAAACAGTCAAAAATAGTGTAGTAGAAAGCTTTGTTATTTAGAAGGCCTGGAGCATCCAGCACTCAACAGGATATGATTGACTTTAGACATGGAGTTTACCTCCTTTGGCTCACATTTATCTCACAACTGCCAGTGTTCTGTTTTCTTGGTTAGCCACTTATTCTCCTTACTATTTAAAAAGAGATGGCTACAAAATTCATAAAAACTATTTTGATTGTCTGAGCTGTGGAAACATAGATGCAATTATTTAAAGAAATACCAAATGATAATGTGTTTTCCTGAAACCATTAAAAGAAATAATTGTAAATTGGCAACCAACTGTCCAAATAACTGTGTTCAAAAGATATGTATACCATAGCTTTTGAGATATACCCAGATACATCACTTCCCTTTTAAAAACAAAGGAAAATGATGTAATCTTTTATTTGGAAGGCATGTAGCAATATTTCATTCTCTGCATTTCTCTGTTTTCCCTAAAATGTAAGCTAGCGTACCATCTGATTGGTGTTTCCATATGCGTTTATGATTAACTCATTGAACACCAAGTAATTCTTTTGCTATTTTGTCCTTCACGTAAAGATTCTATATCTATGGAGCAGCCAGATAGGAGCATTCCCCCAGGCTACTCTCCCTTTACAACTCAAATATCCTTTCCCAGTCTTTTCAAGTTCTCCTGTTCTGTGTTCTCATACTGCAGTGAATACAATTTTGTCTGGGTTGCAGGACACTTTCTTACTTTCCTAATGTCTTTTTTCACTTGTATTGTTGTGTGGGATGAGAACATGCTTCTTATTTATGTATTACTAATGATTGGCCTAGAGTAATAATTACTTTTCAGTTCAAAGTAGAGCAGCATGCATTTATTAAATTCAGTCTGTCATTGAGCTAGGTCTTCAAAGTAGTAAATCTGGATGAGGTCCTACTACTACTACTACTACTACTACTACTACTACTACTGAGAGTAAAAGTGAAATGCTAATTTATGTGACAGGCTGACTTCTGTTGTCTGGTCCCTCTATTTTAAACAGTACAAATTAGAGTACAAGGGAGTAGTGATTTAGCACAGGTCAGATAGAAGTCGTATGCTGTAGATCTGGACTTAATGTAGAATCTAATGAATATTTAGCTACTCCTGAAACCCACAATGATTCCCTGAGATAGGTGTATGATAAAGCAATTCTTCCTCCTTTGTCAGAGTTTGTAATGATCTTGAGATGAGGCTTTTGGTGATCATTTTGAATTTTTTATAAATTAGCTTTTGGTTTAAATTTATAAACAAATATGAGGCATAACTAAGGATGTATCTACTCTAAGAAGAGACTCACGATTCTGCTCCTCTTTGTTGTATGCAGCAAATTTGAGGCTTGGGAAAGATTGAATTCATCTGTAAACTTGAACATAATTCAAATGTCAGAACTGAGCTCAATGAGGTTAATGATTTCAGTGTTAAACACTGCTTTTCTCCAGCACATGGAATGTAGGTATTTTCTCCAGAATTTTTAAAAGTAAAATATTCCTTATGCTCATCTCACTTCCAAAGACTCTTGATGGGAATTCATTGTTGGCAAGCAAAATCTATGCAAGAAATATGCTTAGTCTATCGGATTTGTAGTTTTATATTTTATATCTAGTGTTTTCTTCTGATAGTGTGTAACTACATCCAATGTCTGTCACAGTATTATATGTGTTAGTTTTTGGAATTCTAGATAAGGTGCTTTTTGCTAAGGCTCAGTGGAAGAGTTTTTACCTATCATGCTTACGGCCCTGAGCTTCAAGGCCAAAACTGAAGAAGAGGACATGGATAGAGGGCACAGGAGGAGGTGGAGGACATGGATAGAGGGCACAGGAGGAGGTGGAGGACATGGATAGAGGGCACAGGAGGAGGTGGAGGACATGGATAGGCAGGACTGATGCATATGCAGTTCTCTTGTATAATAGTCATAAAGAAATTAAATTTAAAAATAAGAAAGGTTATAGTTTTGAAACGATATACACCATAGTTAAAAGTGTCTTAGCATGTCACCATCACCGAATTAAGGCTTGTGGAGTACAAAGGGAGCCAAATATGTCTTGATCTTCTGCTGAGTAGTTTCTCCACACTGAACCAGAAGCTTTTTTTATATTTTTCCTGCTTGAGAGGCTAACCTAAGATTTGGGTTTTGAAAACACATATTTTTAGATGGAACACATCTTCTATTTATACCTCTGGAGGATTCAGAAGACAGTTTCATCTCAAGGATGTGCAGAAAAGTTTCCATGTTTTTATACTTTAGAACTCTGTAAGATGTTTTCTCAGCCAGGGAAAAGCATAAGAACGTATAGCATCATCTCACTAAACAAACACCCTAAAAGTTAAGGGCTTCCACCCCCATTTCACTGTATTAGAAACTGAAGATCAGTGAGACACACACCTACCTTTCACAAATTCTTGCAATTAGTAAACTACAAAAGCCCAATTAAAATGTAGAGTTCTTGAAAATGATGCCTATGCTCCTACTACCTCCTGTCTTTGCAGATATGTTGTTGGTGATTTTGAAGTAATAAGACTATGCTTACAATCCCCTAAATATTATTCTTTTCACAGTCCAAAATTTAAAGTCTTACTTGCGGGTCTAGAAGACAGCAAGAAAGAGGAAAGGTGATGGGGTTATCTAGGAAATTTTAGTAGGTGTAAAACACCTATTTGACTAAATTAACCAAATGTTAAAGGATATACTCAGAAGGCAGGTAGTAAATATTTAATGATATTTTAAATGGACATCAAGCACATGTACAAGTTAAAGATCCTGTAGAAATGTAGCAATGATGTGTCACAAAAAAGGGGGCAAAATGTTAACCATCACCCTTTTGCTACAATTAGACTCTGGCTTTTTTGTTTGGTTTTGTTTTAAAGTTCTGTGACAGTTTAAGCTTCAATTGTGCAAATATATTCATACTGTAAACTATAAAACTTGCCATTAAGAATGAAGAAGACCACTTTTTTTTTTAGATTCTGATTAGCATCTTATCCAGGAATTTCAATGAAATGCCAATGCACACACTAATGCCATTGAAAATATGCACTCATTACACATTCTACCACAAAGCCTTTTGTAAACAGTTACTGTGACTCATATATCTTGAACAAAAAGAAATTTGGTGAACTCAATGGCTTGAACATTTAAAATGAACTCTAAATGTAGATTAGTACAAATGATGATACCCGAACCAGCATTGCCTCATTTGATTAATTTATAAGGATGTTGGTCAATGATTTTAACCAACAGCTATGCATAGTAGACTCCAATTTGGATCTGTCTTTTAAAATTACATAAAATTTGGAATTTGATTTCTTTCAGTTTCTCAAAGCTCAAGTTTAACTTCATACAAATAATACATTAGTCACTCAGGATAAATGATACATTGAATAAAGTTAGGATTTGTTGTCTGCTTGTCACAATCTGATTTTTAAAGATTACATCCATATGTCTTTGTGATATATTCTTTTTTCTTAATTAATTTATTTATTACTTCAGGTTACATCTCCATCACAGTGTCCTCTTTCCACCCCTCCCAGTCCCGCCCTCCCACCCTTTACCCCCTAACCCTTCCATCCCACTCCTCTGGAGTGGAGTGTCCCTACATAACAGTCCCCTGCTCCAGTTCAGCAATCATATGAGGGCCAAGAGCCTCCTTATACACTGGGGGCCTACAAGGCAGCACCACTAGGGAAAAGTGTGATATATTCTATCCTCCGTACTTATAAGTAGAGTAAGATCTTTATGTCTCCTATCTATTGTCTGACTCAATGACACTAATCTATTGAGTCATTTCCCTTCCTCTGGGTTACTGTGGTGTGGAAAAAAAGACTAATTTTGGATGTAATATTAAGATTACCATATCTACAGATCCAAAACACTGCTGTTCTTACTATATGTTCACTTTTCATATTTTGTGCATACTATTATAAAACAAATGTTCCCAATTAACACAAAATCAATGATCAGGAACCACAAAATTTTGCCTAGACCCACAACAACTCACTGTGAGCAGTCAATGCCCCTGACTCCATGCTGGTGGAGTCTTCCTTGTGTTGTAAACATGGTAATGGCTGCTACTGAGGCACATATTTCTCAGAGACTTTTCTTGTCACTCTAAATATGATTGCAATACTAGGATCTGATAGTTTTTATCCTCTAATCACTTGTTACTTCCACCTTTCATTAGATTCATTTCCTTAATGGAATAAGGAATGATGAGTGTGTCCTTTCAAAAAACATTGAAATCTGTCTATCTTGTGTTCACATACTAAAAATGAAAGGCTATTATATTAATGGTTGGATGGAAATATGTGGGTTTATATTTTTATGATATAAAAAACATGATTCTGAAGAAGTTCATAGAAGTTCACAGACATCACATAACTCTTAAAACATAAGGTAAATGATGAAGCATGAGGTAAGTTTCCTTAAATTGAACATAATCATAAAAATTAAAGGAAAAGCAATATATTCTGCAAAATTTATGAGAGCTTTTTTTAGGGTGGTTCACAAAGCTTGAGAACCCTCAGTGCATCAGGCCTGGCACATTCCTGTCTGTAATGAGAACCTTATGGGGCACTGGGCCTTGGTTTTCTTATGGAGAGCCTGCTTCCCAAGGGCATCATAAATGATACACAAGTCAGAAACTTCATGGCTCATGACATTTTTCAGAAGGACTTGAGGTCAGAAGATGGGAAAGGGCTCTCTAATAAATCTTCCTCGACCTCTGACTAAGTCACAGGTTGCCATTTTTATTTTGTTGTTGATTATAGGAATTGAATGATTGTGCCTACAAGACTTAAAAGAAATTCTGCAAGTTGTTGGGGACACTATGATTCTTACTTTTTATCTGAACACATTTGCTTGGCAATCAGCCACCAGATGGTGTAAACATCAGAAACAAAAAGTTGAATACCCAGCCAGTCATGGTGGCAAATGCCTTTAATCCCAGGAGGATCTCTGTGAGTTTGAGGTCAGCCTGATCTACAAAGTAAGCCCAAGACAGCCAGGGCTACACAGAGAAACCTTTTCTTGAAAGAAAGAAAGAAAGAAAGAAAGAAAGAAAGAAAGAAAGAAACAAACAAACAAACAAACAAACAAACAAACAAACAAAAGAGTTGAACACCCAGAGATCAAAAGTGAAGAAAAAGTGCAATGCCAAATGAGGTTTATTTTTCCTCTTATATCTCATCTATCTTGTTTTCTCTACACACTGGGAATATTTGGAATTTAATTTAGTTGATAAATTTGAGTCTTCTATTATAGGATGGGTGACATGTGGATGGGTGATAGATCATAAAATATATCTTTGTAAATGTGTATTTTTCATACATTTTTTAGCATTTGTACATATTTTTCAATAATTTTATTCAAAAAATAACCTCTTATGGCAATGATGGTGGATTTTGGTGCTAAAGGTATTTTAGTGGGAAAAGTTGTAAGTTGAATTATAAGTATATATATATATTACATATATATGTATATACATATAATATTATACTAATATCTTGAAAATATATTATATATTATTCTGCTTCTTCCTTCTTTGTGAACAAATTTCTCAATGGATTTCAGATGGCCTTGTGGACAAGTCTTACCATTCTTCCTAAATATACAACACTCTCTTCTCTGTCAACTACTTACCTCTTTCACTGTCTCATAAATTCCTGACATTTATTTTCATAAACCCCTTTGTAGTCAATGTTTCACATGTGTCCTTAGGTATTTCAAAGAGCATTGCGAGATGATACCCAATGATATCAGTATCTTTGTTCTGGTTCATCATTCTTCTTTTAATCAAATTTCTAATTTCTGATGCTTGAAGAGTTTCTCTGTCTTTCATTGGATGTTTACATCAGATATTTGAAAGAGGAGAAATATTGTCCCTGCCTTGGAGTCATTTAACAAATTTTTCCTAAATATTATTTGTTAATTTTATGAGGAAAATGTTTAAAAGGTTGTAGTTACTGGAACAGCCAATGCTGAATAAATGAGGGGATTGGACAAAATGAAACATTATTTTAGAGGAAAATAAGCAATTTTTACCTTTCATATGCTGATTTTGAAAGGGTGATGAACAAATTTCTCTCTTTCCTTACTAGGGAACATTGGGAGTAGATAACATATTTAGGCTATAGAAGCTTTTAATATTTTTCATATTGCCTCACTGTATTCTAAGGTCCAGGTTAAAAAAAATCATGACTCATATTGATTTATGATCCATCAATTAAAAACAAAAACAAAGAGGCATCTTGAATACAAACTGTTGAATATTAAACTTATTTTTTAACTAAATGAAAAGCACTGGATAGTCCAGCTGTATTTATGTGGTAAATTAAGATGCACTTGTTTATATTTCTAGTGTTAACAATAATACTGTATTTTCATAGGCAAAGGATCACCAGGCTTTTTTTAGCTACAGTACACATAATATATATTCCTCCATTATAATTTAAAAAAAGAATTAAGACTATCTGCTAGCCACTTTTTCCATACTGATACTTTCCCATTTAACAACTGAAACATTAAAAGCATGAAAGTTATAAAAGTAAGAAAATACCTATAGTCAATTGTCCCAATTATCCTGAAATTGTGTGAATTGATTTCAGTGGTATGTGGATATAACAATGAATAAATCTGTGGCTCAATTCTAATGCAGTGTAAATGGCAAAGAAGAGAGAAGAAGCCCCTACTGGGTTGTGGCATCAAGTGGTTCTGGAGCCTTGTTCCAATAGCGATGGCTATTGTAGAGTTTCCAAACTGTAAAGGTCATTAATGAGGTTCAGAGGTGGGCCAGATCCTTTTTTCAGTCTCCCTACCAGCAGTTGGGCATTCAGCTTCTACTTCTCAGGGCAGCTTATCTCTTTCCATTTAGGCAGTTCAGAGGGGGGCTAAAAAAAGTCTAACAGTTTCACTCTTTGTTGCAGCTTTACTCTGGAGACAGTATTAAATCATCTAAGCTGTTCAGTTCAAGTTGGTGCATTCACTTATGGTCTAGTTGGTCAGGAAAAACATGTCCCAAGCCCAAAGTGACTCGGGGATGGGGGGTTGGAGGTGTGTGGATAGAAGATGATTACACTTTTTTTCCCTAAAGGCTCTTGCTTTTCTTTTACTCCATTAGATAGAGAGAGCATTGTATGCTCAGCTAAACTTGGAAGAAAAAAGCAGGTCTCTACTAGTTTCTCTGAGGTCATTGTCATTCACATTATCTCCCATATAATTGTTACAGTCAAAATCACAAGACTACTGGCAAGTCCTGATGCTTCCTGGGAAACTGTGTAGATATCAGCATCACTGTATACACATTCAAAACCTTTCAGTGAGAAATTATGTTTGTTTACTATTGCTGTTTTTATGTCAATTCCCAGAAAGACTGACTAATTTGCTCAAAATCACTCAGATAAGATAGTATCTAAGTACTAATGCTAAACCACCATGCTGTGATATGGCTTACCAGAGATATTTTTTGAGATGTTGTTCCTCATTAGTTACATCTTAAAAAGCTACTACTTGGAAGCTATAAAAGCTATGCTTCCTTGGTGATGACTATCCATTCATCCTGAAAAGTGGAGATTGGGTTTCAAAGTCCCAACTCTGTGACACTACAGCCTCAAGGAGTAACACTTTCTGTATAGTATGTATGGTACATGATACTATGTACTTAGGATGAGTGAAATTCCAAGTGTAACAACTCCTGGGTACTGTAATGGTCATTCCCTCATTGATTTATTCATTACCTGTCTTGTGGATGTCTATCATGGGACAAACACAAGATATATCACAGTAACTCTTGAGTGAATGCCCCCCTGATCATTGAATAATTTAAAAAGCAATGTAAGTTTGATAGATGTCCTGTATTTCTTTAAATCATCCAAAGTCATACATAAGGATCCTTCTGGTTGCAGTTTATGGCACTTTAAAATGACAAAAACAGATATCTTCTGCGGCTGGAGAGATGCCTCAGAGGTTAATAGTGCATTCTGCTCTGACAAAGAACCAGAATTTGGTTTCTATCATCCACATTGGGGATTCACAATCACTCCATAACTGTAGTTCCAAGGGATTCAATGCCCTCTTCTAACTACCATGGGCACTTGCACCCATGTGTGCACAGAGAGAAAGAGATAGTCCCTTGCACATAAATTTTTTAAAAGAAAATCATAAGAAGAAAGGGTTATCTCAGTCTAGGTAGGTCTCCCTGAAGCACTACTAACTCAGTAAACTCATAGTTGAAATTTATATGACTGAGCAGCTTATGAGAGAGTTACCGTAGAAAACTATTTCCAAAGATTCTCTTCCAAAAGAGCTGAAGTCATCAATCATATGTTGAAACTTGGGGCACAGGGCATCTGGCTTTCCTTTGTGGCTGGCAAGAGTCAAGGCTGATCCAGTGTTGCCTTGAATGGTTTTGTCAGTGTTTAGTGCTCGATCTTTTTTGTTTTCTCTTGTTGCATAAGGAGTATCTGAAGTAAAAATCTAGCCCCCATGACATTGACGATTACTGCAATCTTTTAGTTATTCCTCAATAAGCCACTTCATTGACTTTTTTATCAATGAGTTTTTAGAATCCCACTAATTCAACTTTGCAATATTGATTTTTTTTTTTTTGCCACAGGAGCTGATTTCTTCTAGAGATCTACTTTGTTGATAAGTGTAGATGACAGATCCTCACCTGCCTTTGTGATGAAAATTTTATTGTATTTAATTGGACCATGACCTGTTATATTTGTAATGTATCCTTGTGGTTATCTTTTGTGAGAGAAACCGTATGTGACCATATGCCATTTACTAAATCAATATTCTCTTTACTCTGCCCAAAGTATTGACCTTATCTATGCTTGAGCTTTAATGGGGAAAGGAAGGTCTGACTCTAGGTTTTTGGTTACTTTCAGTTTGAGTGGAGGTTACCTAGTATTTAAGGTGGAGGTGCACATACATCTTTTGTTTAAGACTAGATGATCATATCAGGAACACTGGTGAGAGTATTCCAGCATTAGATAAAGAGTGAAATAGAGTTTATTTCAGTTACTGAATTTTTATAATTTTTTTAACATTTCCTAAGAGAAAAGCTTCAGTATAGACTATTTGGTAGCTATAACTCTTGTGTTTGAATTTATCTGAAAATAATGCACAAATCATATAAAATTCACTTTAAATTTTAGAATTAAACGACTTGCAATATTATGCCCCCTGTGGGAGGTTAAGCTGGAAAACAATAAAAAGATAAATGTAGTATAAAATAGAGCAAACAATTAAATTAATTAAAAATTAGAGTTGTGGATCTATATGTATATAGCCTTCTTTGACATTTTATTTCATTTGTGAGCTCAGTAAACAGATCCTATTAATTAGTATCACTTTCTAGTTGCAATTTGATGGCATCTTATGTAAATTATGGTAGTGTAGCTAGTCACTTCTCTTGTAACCTGACTCAATGTCACTTCCCTGACATTGTGCATGGGGCATTCCTCCATTTGAGTACTGGCATGCTTCTTAAGAGAAACTTATTCTTCAGCTATGATTTCAGATGGTTATATTCTCATAATGGAGAATATATGTTTATCTTTCTTTTATCTACCTACTTTTGTATATTTGTAGAATAAAACTCAAGCATCTTATCCTTCTTTTTTATACCATATTGGAATACATATTACAGTCATTCTGTGTATTCAGAAAAATACCCAAGCATCTTACTCTTCTTTGTTATAACACTTTGGAATAGATATTACAGTCTTTGCAAACATTCTTAGTGAAATCACTTGCAATGGCTGCTGACTCAGTTTCATTTATAAGAAATGTCATTTTGTTAGTTACTATGACAGTCTATCACAGTTATTTTCTAAGCTACTCAGAAATCAAGTTGCTAAGAGACAAGCAATATTTGCTTATCTAAATATAAGAGATAGATAGGGCATCTTCAAAAACCTCAAGAGATCTGCAGAATATGGCATTCAAAGATGTTTTCTTAACTTAAGATTTTTTGATATCAAGACATGTCAGCTCCTGACAGCACCCCCTATATTACTCC
>CAJQZJ010024956.1:0-12293 GCA_907164525.1 Lophiomys imhausi | reverse complement strand
TATATTGCATGCCAAATTTAATAGACAAAAATGACAATGAATTGTAAATGGTATCGTTAATCTATGTATCAAATGACATTGAATAATTAATAGTGTTACTATGTGAAGAAGAAACTGTAATTCAAACTGTATAATTAGCAATTGTAAGTTTTAAAGAAAACAAAGGATGTTTATAAAACTAGGTCTCCCACTTTAGTCCTATTTTCTTCACAGTCTAAAGGGATGCAATTGTTCAGTTTTAAAGATTTAGGCAATTATTTTACTATTAAGAGGGAAAATTAATGTCTTCACTTAGTACTTAACTAATATCAAAATTAATGAAATATATCCAATTAGTTAAAATAATCTTCAGAAGCCTATTATTATCATTCCTAATTGACCACGATCATATGAACTTAAATTAGTCTTGAGTTTACTAGTTTATAATTATGTGCACAGGTGTGTACATATCTGTCTTCTGTCTATCTATGTATCATCATTTATCTACCTATCACATTCTAATCTCTTTATGTGTATCAATTTGACAATCAATATATCTATTCAACTGAAGATTATATATGCTTTTCTATAACTGGTAAATATTAATGTAATCTATTTTCCTCATGTAAACTTTAATGAGCATAAAATTAATGCAATTCAGTATCCAAGTGGCTATAGCATGAAAACTAATGAAGTGCATAGTAGTATTGGAATATTTTTTGTGGAGGTAAAGGAAATAAGTTTTGCAACCTACATCTATAGGACAGTTTTATTTAGCACCACTTCAGAATGCATAAAATTCTGTACATATGTATAAGTAGATGAGAGTGAATTTAAAAATAATGCACAATACCCTTTCTTCGAATGACAAATATAAGGAGGTCTAATACATATTGATTTATTTCTTTTAAATCAATCAACCTATTGTTTTAATGTAATTTTTGCTATTATATCAATATTTTATTTTTAAAGTATAATTTTCACTCTTCAAGAATGTCAATTCTGTGTATTGCTGTAGATTAAAAACATCTGCATTGAGTGACCATAGGAAGGCTTCAATGCCAATCCTATATAGCAATCTAAGTATAAAACACTTATAATAAAATTTAGTCATTATTCCTACATAGCACTTAACTGTGACTAATGACATGAAAAATCATCATTGTAATTCAGCTATAAGAACACTAATGAAAAATATCCAAAAATCCCACCCATTACTTAAAATTAACAGCTACTCATTCATTGATCTTCTAACCCCATCAAACATCTCATCATGATGAAACTTTGGCTCCCTCTTAGGAATATGCCTAATTTTATAAATTCTCACATGTTTATTCCTAGTCATAATTATACATCCAACACATCAGCTGCATTCTCATCAGCAGCTCACATTTACCAAGACGTAAACTACTGATGACTAATTCTCTACCTACATTAAAATGGAGCCTTTATATTCTTCATCTGCTTATTCCTACACATTGGATGAGGAGTATATTATGGATCCTATGCCTTCATAGAAACATGAAACATCAGAGTTATTCTTCTATTCACTGTTATGGTTACAGCATTCGTAGGATATGTCCTCCCATGAGATCAAATATCCTTCTGAGGCTCTTCAGTCATCAATAACCTTCTCTCCACTTTCGCATATATCGGGACTACCTTAGTAGAATGAATCTGAGGGGGATTTTCAGTTGATAAAGCGACTCTAACACACTTCTTTGCATTCCATTTTATTCTCCCATTCATTGTAACAGCCCTTGCAATTGCACACCTTCTCTTCCTCCATGAATCAGGTTCAAATAACCCAACAGGCCTGGACTCCGACTCTGACAAAATTCCATTTCACCCATACTATACATTTAAAGACTTCCTAGAAGTCTTAATCCTCCTTATCCTCCTCATAACCCTGACCTCCTTACTGACCCCGATAATTATACTCCAGCTAATCCACTCAACACCCCTCTACACATGAAACCAGAATGATATTTTTATTTGCATACGCCAGTCTATAATCAATTCCCAACAAATTAGGAGGAGTACTTGCCTTAATTATATCCATCCTTATTCTCAGTCTTCTTCCCTTCACACATCAAAACAACGCAGCCTTATATTTCAACCAATCTCCCAAATCATATTCTGAATTCTAGTTGCCAATATCCTTATCCTTACCTGAATTGGAGTCCAACCTGTAGAACACCCATTCATTGTTGTTGGTCAACTAGCCTCCATCAGCTACTTCTCCATTATTCTAAGTCTAATACCAATTTCAGGATTAATCAAAAATAATTTACTACAAGTAAATCCATGTCCTGATAGAATAACTATTGCCCTGGTCTTGTAAACCAGAAATGAGGTCATATCCTCTCCGGATATCAAGAAGGAAGACTACTCTTCATCATCAACTCCCAAAGCTGATATTCTAATTAAACATAGCCTAATATTTGATTTTTTTAATCTTCTCTTCCTGCTTTTCTCTATTTGACACTAGTAAGGCTTTCATAACTATGTTCAATGCTTTTCTGGCAAGGAGTTTGCCCTATATAATATGTTTATTTCCAGAAGTTAAGAGAATTTATTTCCCTTTTTCTTAATGGTTTTTATTCTCTTGTATAATGATTGCATGGTTTCTTTGGGGACACATCTGTTATTCCTCATAATTAAATTGTAAAAACTTAGGAGGACATATTGGCATAAAATAATGATAGTCAGATATTTAAAATAAGCTCTTATTTCCTTCTGACTTAAATTTATTTATTTAGTGCTTCATATGGTATCCCACCAGTGAAGTGAACATTTAGGTTAGGTTCTTAGAATACAAGATGTTTTCTGGATTGTAGTAAAGTGCACATCATCTCTAAATAGTCACACAATTTGAAACTAGACTTCAATTTTGGCAATATCAGTTCTCATTTGTAGACATTTTCAGTATATTAAAGGAGATATGTGTCATATTTTGACTGTGAAAATTGCATACTTGAAAATTCAAAATGACAATGAAAGAGCTTTTGCATAGTCCTTGGGCCAAAATGAACATTTCATGTAGAGTAAGCCTATGACTTAATTTTATGTTCCAGTTAACCCAAAAAGAAGCCTTGCTTCATATCCTCAAGGTATGGGGACAATCTTACAATAGGTTGTGTCTTTCAAACATGTAGAACAGGGACTAAACAATCACAATGATATTAGTTTAAACTGGGAAGTGATTATTTCAGACTTGTGAGTCATAATTGTTGTGATCACAACTCTCCATATTTTCTCTTGCAATAAGAAAGCCACAATGGGAAAAAGTTTGTGAATTGGGTAATCTAAATTTAAATATAAAAAATACTTATGTCCCCTTAAAAAAAGCAAGGATTATTCTTAATAAAATATTCTAGGTTTGAATCTGTGGTTTATTAAGAAAATGTATCTTATTTTTATATGTATTTGTTGTTTATAAACTTAATGAGCTAGAGAATAAATTCAACATTTTATATTCCCCCCCAAAAAAAAACTATTTCAGAAAAATAAAAATGTGGAGAAACTGAAACCTTGCAGACTATTAAAAAGATAAATTCAGTTCACTAGAGAAGTAACTTAATGGTTAAGAGAATGTGTGACTCTTGCAGAGAACTCTGATTCAGTTTCCAGCACCCACATGTTGGTCAAACCATTCCTAACTTCAGTTTCAGAAAGCAACCTAAACCAAGTTGTTCAAAAAATCCCTGGACTCCTGTGTTCCTTAGAACATTATTCATCGAACAGAAGAAACATTCATTTGTTAATGGATGAGTGAACTAAAAGTCACACACCTGCACTACCAAAGGAGTTATTCAGTCTTTATAAATATTGAAATCCTTACTCGTGTCAGTACAGATGAACCAAGAAGACACTTTTAAGTAAAATATGATAAGTATAGAAAGGAGAATTGCTAAGGGGCTGGACAATTGTGGAGATTTTGACCAAATGTCAAATATTGTTTAAGAGTTCATAACAGAAAGGTATATGATCTATTGATTTATTTATTTGATAAGCCCTTGCTATGTAATCCAGGTTATCATAGGACTCATAAACTTCCTTCTTCAAATTTTAAATGATTCCACAATGGAGTAGATACATCAAAACATCCTACCATAGACAATACAGTTTTAGTAAATAGAAGTCACAATTTTGTTATAAATGCTGAAATAGAAAAATAAGTCCAGTTATTGTAGGAAAGTGAGCTCATTAATTTGTTGAAGTAGATATTTATTGATATGGACTCCATAGTGATTATTGAAACATGAGTGAAAATACAATATCCAATACTTCCCATGCTTTTGTGTTTAGTATATTTTTTGTAAGAAAAAACTGAAATATCTGCAGACTTGTGTAGCACCAAAGCATGTCTTGTACTGCAGGACACAGGATTCTGGAACAGAAGCTGTAAAAGCCACTAAATTGGTGTCATGCCCAGCAAGGCACGTTTCTACAGAAACACGCTAACTTTAGAGCTCAGTGCGAGGAGACACGTCCTTTACACTTTGCAACACTGCTGATGCTTCCTTGCCCTTTACATTCAACCGGAGCACTGGTCACAAGGTTTCAATATGTTATCTGGCAACAGCAGGAACCATGGACATCCTCCTGGCCTCCAGGATCAACATGTGCCACAGACATCCACATGGCTTTCAGTGGTAACAAAGACTAAGGACATCAGTTTGGTCCCTGGCTGCAGCAGGACCACAGACACCAACATGACCCTTGGAGGCAGCATAGACCATAGTCATCAACATGGCTTCAGGTAGCAGCACAGACCATGAAAGTTAGCATAAGATTTGGTGATAACTTGGCCATCACGGGGATCAACTTGAAGCTCTGGGCTGTAGGCTCTAGCAGGATCATGGACCCAAACATGATCTCTGGTGGCAGCACGGATCATGGATATCAACTTGGTCTTTGATGGTAGCTCAGGCTTCACACATTGACGTAGTTCAGCCCCTCTCCAATGTGCATGTACCATTCCATCCTCCACCCTTCCCACCCCTATGTCACAAACTCATTCATCACAGTAGCAATGGAAACTGCAATGTTGTCACTCAGTATATTTTTGACCACACAGATCTAAATGCAAATACTCATTGCCACAAGTCATTGGTCTGGTTCAAGGCCTCTAGTCTCTGAAACACCATGAAAACTAGACTATTGGAAAGACTTCTTTGATCACAGCCATGCTTCATGTTTTCATCTTTGGTGGGGAGGACATGTACCCAAGGACAGGCAAAAGAGTCAGAAACAAAATTGTTCCTACTGTTAGAAACCCACAAAACCCTCAAGTCATAACATACAACCAGCAGACCTGGTGCAGACCCATGCTTTGCTTACTGCTAATATCTGTGAGATCATAAGCACTTAGTTCATTCTGTAGATCATGTTCTCCTGGTGTCCTTCCTCCCTTTTGAAAACTACAATCTCCCCTACTCTTTTCCATTGAGCTCCCCAATTTCTGAGGAAAAGGATATGATGGAGACCTAAAATTTAGACTCCCTCTGCACATAATGTCAGCCTATGGATCTCTGCACCTGCTTCCATGTGCTGCTGGAAGAAGCCTCTCTGATGATGACTGGGTAAGGCACAAATCTGGGAGTATAGCAGAATAGCATTTGGAACCATTTCATTTATCTACCTATTATCTATCTATCTACATCTATCTATCTATCTTTCTATCTATCTATCTATCTATCTCTATCTATCCATCCATCCATCCATCCATCCATCCATCCATCCATCCACCCATCCATCTATCCATCCATCCATCCATCCATCCATCCATCCATCCATCTATCTATCTATCCATCTATCTATCTATCCATCATCATCTATCATCTGTTAATTTATTTATTTTACTGTCATGTTTGGTCCTACCCTAGGTCTCTGGGATATCCAGTCTCTAGTTCCTGGCCTTCCAGGCAGTCTAGTACATGGGATCCATCTGATAGCATGAGTCTCAATTAAACAAGATACTGGTTGGGCATTCCCACAGGTTCTGTGTCACAATTGGCCCACCACATCTTTCAGGCAGGACAGACAGTAGATAGAGGGTTTTGTGGCTTGGTTGGTACCCAGGTCTCTCTTTCAGTAGCCTGTGAAGTACCTTCCCACTAAAGAGATTAGAAAGTAGGGGTGAAGACTATGGAGGCAATAGCATATAACACCTCTGCTTTCAATGAACTGCATGGATGATGCCATCATCAATGGACCCCCACTGTTAATTTTTTGAGAAATAACTTTTGTCCTAGCATTATCATAATTGTTTAGGTCTTTTCATATGACCATGTTGGACAACAACTCAAACAAATGCAACTGAGTCCCACCAATGAAAGCCCTCACACTCAACTCCATACTGTCTTCTTCTATCTTTTCCCCTCCACCTGATCCCTCCTTCTCCCATCCCACATGCCCCCAATACGGCCACAGAATTCCCCTTCAAAAGGAGATCCGTACATTCCCTCCTAGAGCCTTCCTCTTTACCTAACCTCTCTGGGTCTATAGATTGTACCTTGGTTACTATTTATCTAACAATTAATATCCATTTATAATTTAACACATACAACTTTTGGTTTTCTGTGTCTGGGTTATCTCAGTCAAGATCATTTTTTTCTAGTTGTATCCATTTGTCTCCAAGTTTTATGATACTATTTTCTTTTAACAATGGAGTAATAGCACATTGTATAAATGTACCACATTTCCTTTCTTCATTCTTCAGTTGAGGGGCATCTAGCTTGTTTCCAGTTTCTGGCTATTATGAATAAAGTGCTATGAACATAGTTGTGTAAATGTCCTTGTGGAAGATTGAAGCATCCTTTGGGTATATGCATGTGCAGGTGTGGTATAGCTGGGTAGGTTTTGAGGTAGATCAACTCCCAATTTCCTGAGGAACTGTCATATTTATTTCGATAGTGGCTGCACAGGTTTGTACTCTTTACAACAATAGAGATGTGTTTCTGCTGTTCCACATCCTCTCAAGCATGAAATGTCACTTCTGTTATTGATTTTAGCCATTCTGACAGATGGAAGATGGAACCTCAATATAGTTTTGGTTTGCCTTTCCATGTTGGCTAAGGAAATTGAACATTTGCTTAAGTGTTTCTCAGTCATTTGAGATTCTACTATTAAAAATTCTCTGTTTAGATCTGTACACCATTTTTAAATTGAAATATTTGGTTTATTGATGTCTATTTCCTTGAGTTCTTTTTATATTTTGAAGTTAGTCTTTTATCAGATGTGGAGATGATGGATTCTATTATCTTTGGATTCTATAGGTTTCTGTTTTATTCTACTGACAATGTCTTTTGTCTTACCAAAGTTTTTCAAATTCATGATGTCTCACTTACTTATTGTTGATCTTAGTGCCTGTGCTGTGTTCTTTTCAGAAAGTTGTCTCCTGTGTCAAGGTGTTCATGGGTATTTGCCATTTTCTCTTCTCTCAGGTTCAGTGAGTCTGGACTTCTTTTGAAGTCTTTAATGCACCTTGACTTGAGTTTTGTGAAAAGTGATAAATATGAACCATTTTTTATCCTGCTACATGCAGGCATCCAGTTTTGACCAGCACCATATGCTGCAGATACTTTCTCTTTTCCAATGTTTATTTCGGTTTTATCAAAAATCAAGTGTCTATAGGTATGTGGATTTATGTCTGTCTCTTCAATTAAATTCCCTTGATCAGCATGTCTGTTTTTATGACAGTATCATATAGTTTTATTAATTATAAGCTCTGTAGTAAAAGTTAAAATCAGGGATGGTGAAACATAAAGCAGTTATTTTATTTTCCAGGATTGTTTTAGGTATCATGAGTTTTTTGTTTTTCCGTATGAAGATGAGTATTATTCTTTCAAGATCTATAAATAATTGTGTTGAAATATTGATTTTACCGAAACTATAGATTGCTTTCAGTATGATGGCCATTTTGCTGTATTAATCCTTCTGAGCCATCAGCATGAGATATCTTCTATGTTCTGATATGATTTTTAAATTCTTTCTTGAAAGACTTGAAGTTTTTACCATGCAAGTCTTTCTCTAGTTTGGTTAGAGATACTTTATATCATGTGAGGGTATTGTGAAGGGTGCTGTTTCCATGGTTTCTTTCTCATTTAATATGAAAGGAGAATTTTTTTAAGTTAATCTTGTATTCTTTTTGCTCACAGCATTTACCAGCTGTAGATGTTCCCTGGGTGAAAACTTTAGTGTCACTTAATTTTACTTTCATATCATCTTCAAATAATGATACTTGAAATCTTACTTTGCATTTTTTAATCCCCTTGTTCTCCCTCAGTTGTAGGATTGCTCTAGCTAAACTTTGGAATAGATATGGAGAAGATGGACAACTTTCTCTTTTTCTGGATTTTAGTAGAAATGCTTTGAATTTCTTTCCATTTAATTTGATGTTGGCTATAGGTTTGCAGTTAGTTGCATTTATTATGTTTAGGTATGTTCTTTTTTTTTTAATCCCTATCGTCTGCAGGATTTTTATCATGAGATAGTGTTGGATTCTGTCAAAGGCCTTTTCAGCATCTAATGAGATGATCATGGGTGGCATTTTCCCCCTGTCAGTGTATTTATATGGTGAATTAAATTTACTGATTTTAGTTTGTTAAATCATTCTGGCATCTCTGGGATGAAGTCTACTTGTTCATAGTGGATGATCTTTTTGACATATTTTTTGATTCAGTTTGCAAGTATATCATTGAGTATTTTTCCACTAGGTTCATAAAGGAAATGCATATGTAATTCTCTTTCTCTGCTGTGTCTTTATAATATTTATGTATTAAAGTAACTGTGATCTTATAAAATGAATTGGACTCTGTTCATTTGGTTTCTATTTTGTGGAATATTTTGAAGAGTATTGGCATTAACTCTTCCTTGAAAGTCTGGTACAAATTCAATGGTAGAACTCTATGGTGCTGAGTTTTTGTTTTATTGTTTTTGTTTTTTTTTTATTGTTTCTTTTTTTTACATAATAGAAATCTTTATTATATCCAGTAAGGCCACTGTTAGTTTCTATTAATAACTATATTTCCAAAGAAAGAAACTTACTTTGTTCTTATTTTTTAATTAGTTAATTAATTATTTAGTTTTTGTTTTTGTTTTTTTTTTTCCTTTATTTTTTATTTCTTCAAGTTACATCTCAATCGCAGTCCCCTCCCTATTCCCCCTCCAGTCCCAACCTCCCACCCTCAACCCCCCATCCTCTTCCATTTTTTTTTCTTTTAAGTTTAAGGTATATCTTATTTCCCCCTACAGTTTCCCCTTTCAGTCCAACAAATGGCTCTTTCTCTTATAATAACAAATACAATACAGTACAACAGAGATAATTAGGCCACAGTTATGAGGGTTATATGGCTTAACATCCATTCCCAATGACCAGTCCATATGTATTTGGTACCTGACTTTAACATTCTACTCTCTAAACATCTCCATGAGTTTAAAGGTCTATATCTGACTCAACATTCATACTAACTTGCAACACAATTTTAAAAGTATCTTCTTAGATTTATAACACTCTCTTGACTCCTAAACAACTCAAAATTTTATTATGAGACTCTAGATATCTGTTCGTAAACCACCTCAGAGACCTTAGAGGGATAAATATATCTGATTTTATAGGAAGTACAGGGCCTGCAGCTTCCCAAACTAAGAAATGACATACCTGTGGCTGCCTGGACAGTTCCCATTTTCTCTCCATACATTACAGCATCGATCTCAGTCATTTGGCCCCGCTTCTCTGACAGACATTGATTGTAGAGCAGGGGTTATGAAGGACTTGCCTACCCTGTCTTGGCAGAGCTAGGCTGTCGACTTACCTGCTTCCAGGTTTTGTCCTTTTTGGACAGCATTCTGTCTACAGTTGGAGCAAGGGGCTTTTCCTACCAAGAGATAGGCTTGCGACTAATTCAATCATCTCCCACTGGAGATTCTTCGATGCTCATCTTCTACTTGGAGGAGAATAGGGGGTGCTGTCAGGAGTTGATATGTCTTGATATAAAAAAAAATCTAACGTTACGAAAACATCTTTGAATGCCATATTCTGCAGATCTCTTGAGGTTTTTGAAGAGGCCCTATCTATCTCTTATATTAGGGTAAGCAGATGTTGCTTGTCTCTTAGCAGGTTTATTTCTGATTAGCTTAGCAAGTAACTATAACAGGTTGTCATAGCACCTAACAGAATGACCAGCTTGCATAACCATTAGTTTGCATTTCTTAATTATCCTAAACAGTTTATGACAATTAGTAGTAAAAGGCCGAAACATCCCATTTCATTTTTTTTCTTTACCTCCTAACCCTTCCATCCCATTTCTCTGGGGTGGAGTGTCCTTATATAACAGTCCCTCATCTCAGTTGAGAGGTCGTATGAGAGCCAAGAGCCTCTTCATTCATTGAGGATCTATGAAGCAGTTCCATCAGTGAAAAGTGTCTCATTGCCCGGGAGAGAGAACTACTAAACAAACAAACCAATAAGCATACAATAGATAAAAAAAAACTAAAAAATAGAAAAAAATATAACTAACGTGTGAGGGGGTTCTGGTTGCGACACCCCATTGATCACCAGGGTTGATTCCGCTGATCTGGCTGGCTAGGCGGGTGTCCCCTTCCTCCCTCACCGCTCCATGTGCTTCCCTCCTGAAACTGCGCGCTCGGTCGAAGAGGACGACCTTCCCCGAATAGAGGAGGACCGGTCTTCTGCGCCCCCCTGCTAGAACTTCCAAACAAGCTCTCAAGGTGCTGAGTTTTTATTTTTTGTTTGTTTTTCTTTTTTTTTTTAATCTTTTTTTGTATGTATTCTTTTTTTAAATGTTTATTAATTAATTCAGGTTACATCTCCATCACAGTGCCCTCTTTCCACCCCTCCCAGATTCACCCTCCCACCTTTACCCGCTATCCCTTCCATCCCAATCCTCTGGAGTGGAGTGTCCCTACATATCAGTCCCCTGCCACATTTCAGCAGTCATATGAGGGCCAAGAGCCCCCTCATACACTGGGGGCTTACAAGGCAGCACCACTAAGGCAAAGTGTCTCATTGACAGGTAATAAAGTCTGTGTTCCTGTTCCCTTTGGTGCATTGTTTGTATTGTTTTTTGTTATTGTTTATGTTTATGTTTTATTTTCTTTTGTCTTTTGGTTAAAAGATTTTCATGACTACTTATATTTTACTAGGGATTATAGTTCTGTTTAATTTGTTTATCTGATTTTTTTTAATAAATAAATTTATTTATTTGTTGCTTCAGGTTACATCTCCAACATATTGTCCCCTTTCCCTCCTTCCCAGCCCCGCCCTCCCAAACTCTACCCCCTAGTCCTTCCATCTCACTCCTCTGGAGTGGAGAGTCCCTACATAACAGTCCCTCGCCCCAGTTCAGCAGTCATATGAGGGCCAAGAGACTCCTCATACACTGGGTGCCTATAAGGCAGTACCACCAGTGAGAAGTGTCTCATTGCCAGGGAGAGAAAACTAAAAAAAAAAAAAAAAAAAAGTCTATGTCCATGTTCCCTTTGATGTGTTGGTTGTAGTATAGATATTCTGTACTATATAGCTAAAATCTTACCATAAGTGAATAGATGTCATGTACATCTTTCTGAGTCTGGGTTAGCTCACTCAGTACGAGCTTCTCTAGGTCCATCAATTTGGCTGCAAATTGCATAATTTCATTGTTTCTAATAACTGAGTAATATTCCATTGTGTAGATGTACCACAGTTATTTTTTAATAATTTATTTTTTATTTCTTCAAGTTACATCTCAGTCACAATCCCCTCCCTCCTCCCCCCTTCAGTCCCACCCTTCCACCCTCCTCCCCCTCAACCCCCCCATCCTCTTCCCTTCTTTTTTCTTTTTTTTTTAGTTTAAGGTATTTATTTTTCCCCCCAACAGCTCTGCCTTTCAGTCCACAAAATGGTTCTTTTTCTTATAACTATAAATACAACACAAAACAACAGAAATAAATAGGCCATGATTATAAGAGTTATATGGCTTAGCATATATTCCCAATGTCCAGTCCATATGTATTTGGCATCTGACTTTAACATTCTACTATCTAACCATCTCCATGAGTTTAAAGTTCTATATCTAACTCAGCTTTCATACTAACTTGCCTCATAATTTAAAAAATATCTTCTTAGATCCAGAACACCCTCTTGATTCCTAAACAACTCAAAATTTAACTATGAGACTCTAGCTATCTATTCTTCAACTACCTCAGAGACCTGAGAGGGATAAATATATCTGATTATATAGGAAGTGCAGGGCCTGCAGGTTCCAAAACTAAAAAATGACATACCAGTGGCTGCCTGGACAGTTCCC
>CAJQZJ010024955.1:0-15742 GCA_907164525.1 Lophiomys imhausi | reverse complement strand
TGTTAAAAGGTCAGTTGGCAGGGATATTTTAAAAAATGTGTGTTTGTATATGTGTGTGTGTGTGTTTATATGGAGGTTATCAGGCAACTTGTGGGAGTAAATTCTCTCTTCCCACCATTTGAGTCCCAGGGATTGAACCTGGGTATTCAGGCTTAGTGGCAAGTGTTTTTATCCACTGAGGCATCTTGTCAGCCTTTAATTTTTTAAAATAGGGTCTCATTATGTAGCTAAGGTTGGCTAATAACTTCCCATGTAACAAAGACATTTTTCAATTTTTGCTTACTTCCTATGGTGATCAAAAGTAAAAAGCAGCTCTGCTTCTCTATTTATACTTTGCCCTTGGAACTCCACATGGTACTTCAAGAGACTCAATATGATGAACATAAAAACAAACAAACAAACAAAACTTTTTAAATGGAAAAGTGTTGTACAAATGCAGAGACTTGGCTAGACAGAGTATCTTAATATTTGATGAGACATTAAAGGTCATCCAGTCCAATTCCTACCCCATGCTTGAAGAATCTACTACTGTTATTCTATTTCCTTGAAGGCTTACAACAAGAAGAAAGTATTAGTTGGGGGAGAGATAGAATGAATCATTGAGCAAATAGTTACTCAGTGCCACTGTTTTTCAGATGCTGTTATGGAGATTGTTAAATGCAACAATGAATTGAATACGTATGGCCTCTGCTCTCATAGAACTTTGAGAAATTTTGAGTAGGATCAGAATAATGTAGCTTATTTCTGATAATGATACATTGTCTGCAGGGAATTCAAGTAAGAGTATGCACTAGAGAGTGATTTTGTAGCAAACTTTAGATTCGATTGCCAGAGAGGCTTTCTCCAAGGAAGTGAGATTTGGATTTAGTTCTGATTCGCAAGGAAGAGTCAGATAGTAAAGACCAGGAAGAAGTTTTATGGCATAGGAGATAACCAGTTAAGAAGTCCTGATAAGGAAGGTGTATCTGAGGAGGAAAGGGACCTCTTTAGAGTTTGTCCATATGACAGTGATATAAGAAGACACCTTAGAAGGAGGCTGGGACAGATCTTGAAAGAACTGAAAGCAAACAAAAACTTACATTTGACAAAACGTTATGGGAAGTCATTGTGAAGTTTTAAACAAGGGAAATTATATGATGATTCATGAATTTTTGTAAGAATTGTCTGCCCTGAGCCAGGTGTGGTCACCCACATTTGTAATCCCAGCACTAGGGAGACTGAAGCAGAAGGGTCACTATCTGCATCAATTTGAGGCCAACATGGTTCTATAGTGACACTGAAGCCAGTGAGAGCTACAGACAGAAACCCTGTCTTAAAAAATAAATAGATAGTCAGATAGATGGATGGATGGATGGATAGATAGATAAATAGATAAATGTAAACACAGTTTTAATAAAATATCTGGTACTTGCTTTGTTGAAAATGTAATAGTGGACAAGGGTAGAAAGTCGGAAAATAGTTAAGTCATGGTCCAAGTTACCCATTACATTTCTGACATGATTTTCTGTAGGCTGAATCATTTGGGACCTTGCTGTTGGACTTAATTTGGTGAATAAACTGTCAGCAAGTATAACCTATATCCAGTCTGACCAGAACTTCAAATATATATTTATTTGGCTCTGCCACCCTGAGTCTCTTTTCCCAACCATGAGACTAGCCCTGCGTTCAGGCTGGGTGGTTAGACGACATGTAGACCTAGCCGTGTCCTAGCAAAGCTTAGTAGAGTTCTGATGAGCTTCATCCCTTCCATGACTCGAGTAAGAGATAAATACTTATATATGGAAGCTCCAGAGATGTTGGTTGGGGTTATTTGATTGTTTTACAAACAAACATACACAAAACAAAACAAATACTGGAAACATTTGGAACACTGGAAGAAGCAATACAGCATACATACATACATACATGAATTACATATATATGTATATAGTTTAAAGAGAGAACAATACAGTTGTAATGTTTGCATCATGTGAGATGAAAGAGATACAGATGAGACACAGATGACTTTTGAGCAACTGGGTAAAGTTGCCTTACTATAGTGGAAAAAGAGAGCAGAAAAAGAAAAGAAAAACAAAAAGAAAAAGAAAAGCACCTGCAGGGGGACATAGCAATTCATTTTCTCAAATCCTAAGTTTGAGGTGATTATTCACATATTGATTTACTGATGTTTCTCAATAAATTCTTATTTTTATTTGCTTGTTTTGAAATTGTATTTAAAGGAAGAATATTTGGCCACTTACAGTTAAATTCCTGGTAAAAATTGTTAGTACAAAAGGATCCAGAAGGGAAATTATGTTGAGAATTCTGGCAGAGAAAAACTATTACAATCCAGTACAATTAGTTTTGAGCTTCTTAGTAACCAAAATGAAGAATGAAAGGCAATGACTTATAAAACTCTCATTTTCTGGGGCAGTGGCTCTCATTCTGTATTGCAGAGTATAATCCTGGGGATTAGTTAAGCACATTGTGAATGGTGACCCTTGGAACTCCAGTTCAGTAGCCCTGTCCAGTGCCCATTCCTAGAAATTCAAATTCAGCTGCTCTGGGATGGAATTGGCACACAAATATATTTACTGTTAGGTGATTATAATGTGGTGCCAAAATTGAGAACTGCTAGTTTTGTAGAAGAAACCATACCCATTGACACAGAAAGATAAATTTGTTCTTATGCTCTAATTAAATTTGTGCCTGGCATCTTTATGAAAGGGGCACTGAACTGTGTCATGGGTATTGCTATATTCAGCAATTTCACAGGCAATATAGAAACCTTCCCACTTTGCTGCTTATTATATGCACCCCAATTGAAAGCTGTTGTGATGAAAAATTATAGTCATATAAAAATCATCTCTCTATGAGACAGAGTGACAGGGTCCAGTTCTACAGCTTTTGGGCAAATTGATTCAGTATAGCATTAAGCTTACAGGGTCATGAAGAGGACTTAATGAAATTGTTGTGATCAAGAGTTTCAGTTGGTCAGTGGACCACTATGGACTAACCCTCAGGGGCTCAAGACTTCTGGTGACCTTTTTTCACCTTAATGGAAGCTGGCTTATGGTTGGACATGGAATGGTTTGTGTTCTCCTTCCTTTTACTTTTGTCACTATTATGCCAAGCAGGTTTTTCCTTTGGGGGATGAAATTTAGGCAGAGAATAAAATTAAGAAGTAATGTAATGATGATGGTGGCAATTCTTTGCACAGCCTAAGAACATTTGGCTGCTAATTGTGGAGTGGTAATAAGGGGGGCCCTGGGCCATAAGGTTTGCATTTGGAACACCTGTAGTTTTCATTTAACCCCATGGATCATTAAACAGCTGCTCAGAATGGCCTTATTAAAACAAACACAGTTGCACTGTTTTGTGTATGTGTTATATTGCAGAAAGCAGATCAGATGCAAACAGAGGGATCTTGATTTTACAAAAATGGTACGATTAGCATATTCTAAAGGTCCTATCTCATGAAGACCAACCTATATGGATGCTTCCTTCTGCATTTGGGAAGCCAAAAATGATAGAAATTGCTGGAGTTTGCTTTAAGTGCTTTTTGGCTGTGGCTGAGGAGTACAGGAAGTGAGGTGATAAGAACCTTTTGGGAGGGAGGTCCTCACTCAAGCTAGTAGTGTGCTCTAAACCTGGCTTGTCAAGTGTATTCTCACGGAGAAAAGTGAATGACACTGTTCGCAGTAACGTGAAGATGGTTTTCTGGGAAGAAAGAGAGCTTTCTGAGGTTTTTCTATCATTGAAAATGTGTTTTATTTTCCTCCATCTCCCACACTTTCACAATGATATCCCCTTACAAATTTTATCATACAGTTTTGAGATGACTAATTAGAATTAGATACAGAGTTGGTGTCCAGGGTTTAGGATACAGATTTTTCTATATTAAAATAACTGATTGCTGTGGTTTTGATATGCAGTACCCTAATGGTTCATATGATTGAAGCTTTGTACATACTACAGTGACATTGAAGTGGTGGAACTCTACGTGCTGGAAACTAGTGGCAGTGATGAGGGCCTTGGAAGGAATCACCGAAGTTCTCCTAGGATCATGCTAGAGCTTATGAAGCTACCTGTTATATTTATCATCTTTTGCATACAGCTTTTATGTTTTCTTCCCCACTGTGTTATAGTTTAACTAAAGGAACTCTAGTCAGATGTCATGCTCTTTGGACTTTCTAGCCACTAGAATTGTGGATGAAATAACCAAATTAACCCATTTTCTTTATAATTTACATAGCCTCAGGTATTTTTTATACCAGTGAAAAATGGACTAAGATATTGGTTCTGTCCTTGGTGAAAATATTTATTAGTTTTTTGTCAAAGAACAGTGGACGTTTCTGTATACATAAGTATATATGTGTGTATTTTGAGTATACACATATATACTCAAAGATACAATTTGAGTGGGAACATGTTGGTATTTTTAAAGTATATCTTATGAGTCTCACAGTAGAAAATGTATAAGGAGAGAGATATCAAACACATAGTGCTTTAAATGTAGATTAATCTTTGATGTACAAATAGATGTTCTTGAGTAGAAATTTATGTCTTTACCCTAATTCTACATATGATTCTCTTTGTTTGTGGCCTTGATTTCATTAACTGACAAGGACTTGTTTTTATCATTGCAATCCTAAATGATATTCAGAGTAGGAAAAGAGATCTTAGCAAAGGGAGTTCTTTTGTCATTTAAATTATAGTTATATGTTAACTTCACATTACTTCAATGAAATACTTCAGGCAATTTACTTTATAAAGAGATAAGGTTTATAATTTGTTCCTGCTTCTGCAGATTTCAGTACAGATTTGGTAGCTCCATTTGTTTGGGCCTTTGTGGAGTGTGTGTGTGTATGTGTGTGATGGAGAAAAAGCATATTATGATCGATCCAGGGAGCAGAGAAAGATGAGAGACCAGGGTCCTATAATCTTGGGGCCAAATCCCTAGTGACCCAAGTCCCTCACACTATACCCGACTGCTCAAAGCATCCACCTCTCCCAATAGTGCCACCCTGGGGATCAAGCCTTTAACACAGGAAACTCATACTCTAAGCATCACAGGTTACTATGCAGAGAGTTGACATGATGGGTGAATTTTGAATGGATCAACTTCTCTCTCTTTTCACTCCTGTAGGTATCCCTTGTCAGGTACCAAGCCACCTCAACCCACTTTCTGGCTCTAGTTTATATTGATAAGTTAACCTTTGGCACAATTATTAAAACTTGTGGTTTAATTTGGGTATTCTTCATTCCCACTTGCTGGATCTGTTCTCCTTTTCTCCTTTGGTGGGTTAGCCTTTCTTCCCTTTTCTACTCTCTTATACTTACTGATGAGTTCCTAGATAACTTCAATAGTATTCTACTCTTGTCAGACTGTGTTTTAGGAGAGGATGGGAAATTGCTGCAACATGATAGAGAAATGACTGAGGAATCCATTACCTCAAAGTCCCACCCTTCAGCTAATGAGATAAAGTATTCCAAGGAACATTCAAGCATCTTGTTGGCTGAAGGTAAAGTTGGAGCAGAGGCAGGATGGAATATTTAGTTGTTGGGGAAGGTCTTATAGGCTGATTTCAATGCTGAGATCTGGTTACTGCCCCTTCTGAGGCATTCTCTTGATTAATAAAAGTCTCTAATGACCAATTCGCTGGGCAGAAAGAGTATAGGAAGGCAGGACTTTCTGAGATTAGAATAGGAACCCTGTGTTTTACACAGAGGATTAATTCACTCCACCAGGAGACATGGAAGCAGATGGATGTGTTTGAGAATGCTGGAAGGTAATCACAGTCACATGGCAGTTTGGGATTAGGTGATCCAGGTTTACTTAGATTAGCTAATTGAGAGTCTGCCCAGCTAAGGGTTAAGCATTGAAACATTAAAAGGTCTTAGTGTATTTAATTATTGGGGAAAGGACTGCAGCAGCTTATAGGCTGTCAGTCCAAGCAATCTCGGGCCATTGGACTCCCAGACTCCCATCAAACTCCGAGACACCAGTAATTCTACCGGCCTAATATAACAACTTATATTACTTAACAGAGTTTAGTTACAGGTGGTATAGGCCACCCTTGGTCCAGAGCTCTTTCCCCAGGATAAATTAGGGCCGGTTAAGGTGGGCCAGGCCTGAAGGCCGATGTCCTGCAAGGCCGCCCACTGCTCTGCCAAGCTGCTGGCTGCTCCACTGGCCTAATCTTAGTTTATAATTATTAATGAATACAATTGATAATTAAATTTCAGTTTCATTAGTCCTTTCCTATTTGATTTTGATATCAAATCATAGCACATGGTCTTTTTCTATGTTTGTTACTAGACTTAACTAGTAGGCTATCAATGAATATTTTTCAATGATTGGATGAATAAATGAGCACAGGTGTCTAGGAAGGTCTCTTTGCCTATTTGAAAGCTGCATCCAAAGTAAAAATCAGCATCCCTGAGCGGAAGAATTATGTTGCTAGTGACAGCATCAAGGACTTTGGCTTGCAGTTATATTTCAGTTTAAAGATGCAACTAAGCATTATGGGCAAAAAAAGTACTTCTGGCTTCCCCCCACCATTGTGTCAGAATGGATAGAAGAAACCCATCTTTTCCCCTTAAATATATTCTCCTTACACACACTTTCAGATTGCCAAATGGAACATTGTTGACAAAGAGTTAATTTCTCCCACTCCATTATCTTTTCTGTTTTTTTTTTTTCAGTTTAAATTTATTTTTAGCACTAAGGTTCTTTTTTTATCCCCATTCTTCTCTAAATTATAATTATAAATGCATATTAATTATATATATATATATATATATATAAATAGACTTAACTGTGCCATTTCCATACATACATACATACATACATACATACATACATACATACATACATACATATAAACATATATACATAGATACATACATTATAATCTCACTCCATTTCAACGTCTGGTGACAATGAAGAGATAATGCCAGTGTTAGTTTATATTTGGCATGAAGACTGATGACTTTTTTTTTCTGGTACTTGCAGTCTTGAGTCTGGATTCAAGTTAATCTGTGTAGTCAAAAATTTTATTCTAGAATTCTAGTCTCTAAGGCTTGATTTAGTTGCACGGACAGACATTCAAACACTCAAACCACTGTAACTCTATCCCCTTCACACTCATCATCGTGTCTGTCTGAAAACTTCTAGGCTATTTGAGAGATATTATGTTGACCCTTGAGAAAATTCTTGCTTCTAAGATGTATTAAACTCTCAGAAAGACATGCAAGTAAGACCTGGAAATCATCATGTTCACTGAAACAAGCCAGATTCAGAAAGGCAAACATTTTATATTTTCTCTTAGGTGAAGAATCTAGATTGCATGTAAATTAAAAATTGTTTAGGCGTGGTAAGAAGTATGAGTCTAGAGGGAGAGGGAAGAGGAGAATAAGAGAGAATAGTAGAGTTAGAAAGAGTTTTTCATGTATGAAATCTGAATATCTTCTCCTCTGTGTGTGTGTGAGAGAGAGAGAGGGAGGGTAGGGAGAGAGAGATAGGGAGGGAGGGAGAGAGATAGGGAGGGAGGAAGGGAGGGAGAGAGAGAAAGGGAGAGAGAGATAGGGAGGGAGGGAGAGATAGATAGATAGGGAGGGAGAGAGATATAGGGAGGGAGAGAGATAGGGAGGGAAGGAGAGAGGGAGAGAGAAAGGGAGAGAGAGAGGAAATCAGAATGGAAAGTCTGTGGGGAAGGAAGAACCAGTGAGGTTGAGGGGTGGGGGTAAATATTAACAAGGCATAACACATATGTAAAAATATCATAATGAAACGCATTTTTCTACACTAAGTGGAAAAAAGATATATAAATCCACAAAGAACTTCCTTGATCCTCAAAGAAGGCAAGTCATTTTGTTTTTAGATAGTTAAGAAAATTAGATACCTGTTTTTAACCACTCTTATATTTTGTTCTGTTGGACACTGAACTTAGCACCTCCATCTACTACAACAGAGAACTTATGTAGATGAAGATTGTACCCTTAGGTCCCTGGAGTACCTATTAATTTTCTTCTGTCTTGGTTTAAAAAAATGAAAAGTACCACCACTGAGTACATAGATAGTCTCTAAAGAAGTAAACTGGTTTGAAGTTATTCCTTAAATGAAAGGAATGGCTATTGTTGAGCTTACCCACGCACTCAGAAAAACAGCTATCCTCTATATCATAGCAGCTTTAACTTCTTGCTAAAGTTCCCTGAGATTGGGCCTGCTGATTGCTGATGATCCCTCCTAGAAGGAGAAGGTAGGGAAGGTCTTTTGGAACCTCACCTGAAATTATAGCCATTCCCTCCTGAAACTCCTAGACAGCTGTACGCAATTCTTCCTTGATCACACAAGGTCTCGTGGTCACAGGAGGTGCTAGAATATAGGAAGTGTACAGCATTAACTGAGGAGGAGGACTCGGTCAATGCATCTGTGGGGAAGTAAACCCCCATGGTAGGGCAAGAATGTTTGGTGCTGAAGCTTCTTTGGTGTCACCCATACTTCTATAAGTAACCCTTCACCCATGCTCTGTAAGTAACACAATAAACTCATTGATTCTCCAAGTTGGAATTTGGTAGATTCCTTACTTTGATCTGTCACTGGTAGGCTTTCATTTTCATCTCCTCACGTAAAGAATTCCGGTCCCAGTGTTTGAGAGGTAAGTTTAGATGCAATTTCATCTTCATTTAAGTGGATCAAAGACATTAACATAAGGCCTGAAACACTAAATCTATTAGAAGAGAAAGTGGGGAAAACCCTCAAACTCATCGGCATAGGTAACAACTTCCTGAACAGAACACCAACAACTCAGGATCTAAGACCAACAATCAATAAATGGGACCTCATGAAACTGAAAAGCTTCTGTAAGACAAAAGACAGTGACATTCGAACAAAACGGCAGCCTACATATTGGAAAACAATCTTCACAAACCCCACATCTGATAGAGGGCTGATATCCAAAATTTACAAAGAACTCAAGAAATTAAACGCCAAGAAACCAAATAATCCAATCAAAAAATGGGGAACAGAGCTAAACAGAGAATTCACAAAGGAGGACTCCCTAATGGCTGAGAGACACTTGAAGAAATGCTCAGCATCCTTAATCATCAGAGAAATGCAACTCAAGATGACTCTGAGATTTCATCTCACACCTGTCAGAATGGCCAAGATCAAAAACTCAAATGACAGCACATGCTGGCGAGGGTGTGGAGAAAGGGGAACCCTCCTCCATTGCTGGTGGGAGTGCAGGCTTGTGCATCCACTATGGAGGTCAGTCTGGCGATGTATTAGAAAACTTAGAATAGCTATGCCTCAGGACCCAGCCATACCACTTCTGGGTATACATCCAAATGATTCTTCATCAAACCATAAGGACGTTTTCTCATCTATGTTCATAGCAGCCTTATTTGTGATAGCTAGACACTGGAAACAACCCAGATGTCCTTCAACCGAGGAATGGCTTAAAAAAAAAAAACCTGTGGTACATCTACACAATGGAATACTACTCAGCCATCAGAAACAAGGAAGTCATGCAATTTTCAGCCAAATGGATGGAACTAGAGAAGTTCATCCAGAGTAAGCTAACCCAGACTCAGAAGGATGCACATGGCATCTATTCACTTATAATCAGATGTTAGCCATATAGTACAGGATAACTATACCACAACCAATGCACCAAAGGGAACAGGAACATAGACTTTTTTTCCTGTCAATGAGATACTTTGCCCTAGTGGTGCTGCCTTGTAGGCCCCCTGTGTATGAGGAAGCTCTTAGCCCTCATATGACTGCTGAACTGGGGTGGGGGACTGATATGTAGGGACACTCCACTCAGGAGGAGTGGAATGGAAGAGATAAGGGGTAGAGGGTGGGAGGGTGGGATTGGGTGAGGTGAAAAGAGGGCACTGTGATGGAGATGTACCCTGAAGTAATAAATAAACATTATAAAAATAAAAGTTTCTGTTGGTAAACAGCCATATATACAATATAATTATTAGAGAAGTATATTTTATTTTCTTCAGTTGTTTGTAAGGTGTTAACATTTGAAAGAACATGGACATATAGACTGAAAATGCATGAATAGGTGATTAGTTTATTAATATACATATATATTTTTGAGGCAGGGTCTCACTGTGTAGTCCTGGCTAGCTTGGAATTTACTTCTTGATAGATCATGCTGGCCTGGAATTCAGAGAGTTCCTCCTGAGTACTTACACTGATGGTGAGGACCTCCCCACCTGGCTTTATAATTTTTATAATTATATTTTGTATAAAAGCATGCTTTTACAAGCAAGTTCATGATTCTAGCATTCAGAGACAACTGGTTTGCCACTAGGCCTCAATCCTTACTTGGTCCTGAGAGTAAACTGTATATTAGAATTTGGAATGTTACAGGTTTTTTGTAAGATAATCCAATATATGTTTTTATGAGGTCCTTAGAGAAATGCAAGGCACTGCTTTATAATGACACATAGTAATATTTCAGCCGAAAACTGTATAAATATTCACTCTATGCAAAATAAACAAAGGCTATAAATGTCACAACTCATGTCAGATTTTGATACTAAATGATTTTATAAAAATCTTTCCATTACAGAGCCCTTTGTAATTTGTAATTGAATAGATATGTTTTTGGACTTTTAACACATTATTTAGAAAATTTTCTGAGTATTCATTGTATGCTAGTCATCATGGAAGGAATTTTACTCATAGACATTTGTGCTTCACATTCTAATAGAAGTATTTTGAGGGATTGGGGTCCTATGCCTTCAAACGTGCCTGTTAACAAGGTGATACTGCAGATACTATTTGTCAATTTTTACCCTGGTTGTCCAGCTGTTTACAGCTTTGGCCTAAGTTTTAGCCATAGACTCATGCATTCATTCATGTGGACGCATCATCCCAGGCTATAGATGGCCCTATATTTCATCCTAGCTCTGCCCCCAATTCTCTTTTGCTCAAAGGCCAGATTGTGGCAGCCTAGTCATGTTCTCTAAGCAAACAACTCCCATCCTTTCTCTGGTTTTGCTTTTGAGAATCTATTTTAGCACTGACACTTCATGGAGACTTCTGCCCTGCCCTACTTGGTCAAGTTAAGACAAGCTTGAACTGAGAAATGGTTGAGAAGAAAATAAATGAAGGTGGAGGTTAAATACATGCAGCCTCCCCTCCTATAGATTGAAGAGATACCTTGAACAGCAAGTATAAGAAATAAAGCATGTAAATAACAGCACATCATGAATCACTGCTTTGTAACTTGATGACTGTCTGTCTGTGCCTCTTACTGTGCCTATGCTCCAGCTTTCAACATTCTGCCAGATAATGAGTGTTTTCCAGAAGGAAATGTCAGAACTCCTTTCTTCTATACAAACCAAGAAGAAGTGAGTTTGGTGAAATGATAACTAATGGATGAAAAAAATAATGACAACTTGTAATTACCTATGATAAACAATATGGTATACTTTCTTTTCTTTGTTCTGAATCTGCTGCTGCATTGTGTAATGCAGTATTTCAGGCAAGCATTGCTTTTCAATTATATGGCTCATGCTAAAGTTCCTGCTGACAAGGAGAATGAAAGCATATTTTGGTTATTATGTTTTGCTTCCTTTCCTCATGGAATCCAAATGCCTATATGCTAATGTAAGCCCCGATGACAGGAAGTCCAAGTGGAAATGTTATTAGAAAGCTATGAATATGTAGTTAATGAAATATGTATGATTACAATATTGCAGGACATGTGTAATATTGATGGAAACTCAACTGATCTCAATATTTAATAAAGACTTAATTTAAAATATGGATATTTGAGGGAGTGGGTTGTTTTATTCTTTCTGCAAATGCAGCATATGTTAATTTATTGCTGAGAATTTGTCTGGTGGATTCAATTTCCTCCTGTAATTTCTCATTTTGAATTTTTTCTGTGTGCCAGTCTGAACTCACTACTTTTGAATGTCCTAGGGTGATAGAAACATGAAGCACATGTTTTAAGGCATTCTAGAGCAGATAAGCTAGCCACTAATGAATCTCCTGTAGTCTGTTTTAATTGACATTTTCAAGCATTTGGGAATGTGGGTCAATAACATAACTTTAGATACTGACTTTAAGCCTCAGTGTTTAGTCTATGCATTGGTTAAAGTCATAGCCCAGGAAGTGGACTTAACATAGACTGAAATTGCCTGTGTAGTTATCAGAAAATGTTCTTGCAGGTTGGTTGAGCTCAGGACTTTTTATGAATGCCAAAAAAATGACAGCCTATATAGATCATTAATAACTGAGCAGTAGAGGGTCACGGAAAGACAAATGGAAATTATAACCCATCAAAAATCCTGTCTCCTTGGATTTATAAGAGTATTTTATTGTCATTTTTATTTCAAGTATTCAACCTTTTGGTAATTCCTACAACTTAAAACAAAAAAAATATTTTGTATCCTTATTTTACTGAATGTTTTCACATGTGTAAGTTTTTCCTCCCTAAGTTCCATGAGGAGAGACACTTGTATACTTACTTTAGAGCAGAAAAAAATGGAGTCACAGGAAGGTTATATAACTTACCCAAGGTCATGCATGCATAAAGCCAGAAAATGGAGGAACTAAGAGTCTAAATTAGGTATATCTGTGCAAAAACAGAATAAGACAAATTATTAGGTTTTCAAGAGTGCAATATAAAATGACATAAGTGAGAGAAATAGAAGAAACAATTTAGGAATCAGTTAAAGTTTATATTCAAGATTTATTTAGCCCTTTTTGGACTGTTTCCTGGAGATGAATCCTTGGACCAGAATCGAGAATGTGGATGACTTGGCAAGGACTATGTCTATGCTGCTGGAGAACCAACTTCAAATATATTTCCTATTATTAACCAGTAAAGAAGAGGATATCACGATATGGAACATTGTGCTATTGTATTGATGGCTTTATTGTGCTGCTTGTCCATTTGCTTAGGATGGAAGAGTATAGGTTTCTAGTCAAGCATCCTACTTACTAGGAAACTGAGAGAGTGGGATGCCAATATAAGTTTGGAAACAGATATGTTTTGTTTACCCATTTCTGAGTGTTGTATGGGAATTCCTTAAAAGGTTAGATTGTAGTGAACTATCTGCATGAGCAGCTCTGGTTAAACAAAGAGTGGAATATCAGTGTTAAGCATGCATGAAGGCACTCAACGTTAAGGGCTTTGTCTTGGCGTGGAATATCAGCTCTTCTAATTGTGTAAGCATTTTAAAACTTATTTTCCCTTTCAAAATAGAGATAAGAAGTACTTTCTTGATTGGAATACTTAGAGGGTTGGATGTCACTGTAAATAAATATTTTGAGTGGACTCTGTCTCATAGTAACTCCTCGATAAACATTAAGTGTTGGCCATTATTCTTATCAGCCAAAGTGCTGGCCCAAATTGGAATACATGGTTCTTTAAAATGCAGCATTGATATAATCTTATCAAGTGCTACTATCCCAGTAGTATGGAGGTCAAGGGAAGAAGAAGATGTTGAGTTCAGGTCAGCTTGGGCTACATAGTGAGACCCTGTATACTTTCCCTTCAAAATATTTTGTAGGAAAATATCTACCTATTTTGAAAAACCTATCCAATATCATGGCCATGTTATCCATTTTGTTTCTATATTTATTTTGTTTTTAAAATTTAGGTAATTGTCCCAGAGTTAGGATTAGGGCAGGGATCTGTTCTTATCTTTCCAGGAGATTTAAAGCATCCATTCAAGGAATCCAGGAACAACTGGACAATGGAAACCTCAGAAGAAAACAGATAAGACACCAAAGAAGACAAGTGGCCCAGACGATCTAGCCTTGCAGACTTCCTCAATAGCTGTTTCCTCAAAAGTCTACAACCACAACAACTCAAAATCACTAAGATAGTTCAGCTCCACAGACTGCTCCAGCCAGAACTTCAGTAAAGCCCTGAAGATCAGCTTCTGTCTACGAACTTCTTAGGACATCTAAATAGCTGAGCACAAAAGTACTGAACATCAAATGATTCTATTAACATATTTAACCATTTTTCCATTCTGATTTGGGCCCCAAACAGGTTTACTACATCCCAAATCAGCAGGAAGTCAATTTAAGAGAGCGACATCCCATCTCCAGAAGGTGGGGAGGGTGTTCCCCACCCCCTTTGGTTATTTGATGGATAATAGAAAATTTTGTCATTTAGGGGAAGAGACTACAAGCTGTTAAATGGTCTTGTTAAATGGGTTTTGGAGGTTAGACCCAGGGACTTCTCTCTTTTTCTTTTCTGTATCCTTCTTTCTCTCCTATGTAGGAGAGAACAGACTTGAGAAAAAAATAGGACATAGACATAGTATAGGAAAGATCAAGAAAAAAGGACAGATTATTGAATATGCACTTATACCTTTGTATATTGATACAAAATTAATATTATATTTGACTAAATTGGTATTGATCATTGTATATTAATGCAAAATTAAGATTCTATTGGACTACATCAGTATTGATCTTTGTATATTGAAACAAAATTAAGATTATATTTGGCCACGATGGTATTGACCCTTGTATGTTGATGCAAAATTAAGATTGTATTGGGCTACATAAGTATTGATCTTTGTATATTGATAAAAAATTAAGATTATATTTGGCCACATTGGTATTGATCTCTGTATATTGATACAAAATTAAGGGTAACACTTCTTAAAGGTATTGTACCTAGTAGTGCTTCGTCAAATGTGAAGTTTTGGCCTTTTGCTACCAACCATCATAAACTGTTTAGATAATTAAGAAATGCAAACTAATAGTCATGCAAGCGTGTCATTTTGGTAGTTACTATGACAGTCTATCACAGTTATTTTCTAAGCAACTCAGAAATCAAGTTGCTAAGAGACAAGCAACATTTGCTTCTCTAAATATAAGAGATAGATAGGGCGTCTTCAAAAACCTCAAGAGATCTGCAGAATATGGCATTCAAAGATGTTTTCTTAACTTAAGATTTTTTGATATCGAGACATGTCAGCTCCTGACAGCACCCCCTATATTACTCCAAGTAGAAGATGAGCATCGAAGAATCTCCAGTGTGACATGGTTGAATTAGTGGCAAGCCTATCTCTTGTCAAGAAAAACCCCTTGCTTCAACTGTAGACAGAATGCTGTCCAAAAAGGACAAGACTTGGAAGCAGGTAAATCGACAGCCTAGCTCTGCCAAGACAGGGTAGGTAAGTCCTTCATAATTCCTGATCTACAATCAATGTCTGTCAGAGAAATGGGATCAAATGGCTGAAGATTGATGCTGTAATGTATGGAGAGAAAATGGGAACTGTCCAGGTAGCCACTGGTATGTCATTTCTTACTTTTGGAAGCTGAAGGCCCTGTACTTCCTATAAAATCAGATATATTTATCTCTCTCAGGTCTGTGAGGAGGTTGAAGAATAGATAGCTAGAGTATCACAGTTAAATTTTGAGTTATTTAGGAACCAAGAGGGTGTTCTGGATCTAAGAAGGTCTTTTTAAAATTGTGAGGCAAGTTAGTATGAAAGCTGAGTTAGATATAGAACTTTAAACTCATGGAGATGGTTAGATAGTAGAATGTTAAAGTCAGGTGCCAAATACACATGGACTGGACATTGGGAATATGTGCTAAGCCATATAACTCTCATAGTTGTGGCCTATTTATTTCTGTTGTTTTGTATTGTATTTATTGTTATAAGAAAAAGAACCATTTGTAGGATTGAAAGGGGGAGCTGTTGGGGGGAAAAAGATATACCTTAAACTAAAAAAAAGGGTAGAGGATGGGGGGGG
>CAJQZJ010024954.1:0-14076 GCA_907164525.1 Lophiomys imhausi | reverse complement strand
AATTAAGATTATATTTGGCCACATTGGTATTGATCTTTGTATATTGACACAAAATTAAGGGTAACGCTTCTTAAAGGTATTGTTTGTAGTAATACTTAAAAATGAAATGTCAAGTTTTGACCTCTCGCTATTTTAACTTTCTTAAAAGGATATTAATATTCTTAGCATAGGTCCATGCAGAATAACCTGATTTACGGCAATCTCAACAGGCAGTCCCTTTCAAGCTTAGTGTCCATTAGGGCCTAATTTTGCCAGTTCATATGGCCAGTTAACCTCAAATGAACCAGATTGTGATCAGTTTATAAAGTTCAGTCTGTTCCAGCCGCTAGCTTGAGATCTGTTTTTTCCATCAGCTGAGACTCCTTTCTATAGTTTCCTCAGCCCATGTAGGCTTCATGGCCTAAAGCTTCTCCAAGTGGCCACCAAACTCCACCCTCCTTTGCTGCCAGTCTTAATAGGCTGAATTACAGCAAAGGATCTTTCTTGGGCTAACTTGAAGTGAAAAGTCTTTCTCTTTTGGACTCTGCCTTTCAGTTTATGACTATTGCGGCCTAAAGGCTTGAGTGTGCCATACCTTGCTGTGCACTTCTCCAGTGTGTCTATTCAGCTTGTGAGGACAAGAGGAAGATAGCACTGCATGGAGATCTCTGGCTTATATATTGCATCATCTTGCAATCCTTGGTGGTCTTAAGGGCACACAAGATTTCTTGCGATAACCAGTGGTGTGGCTTCTCTAGGCAACCGACATTATCTGTGCAGCTTGTGTGGTTTCTTAGCCACACCTCTTCAACAGGACAATTCATGTTTCTCAGAGAGCTGTGGACAATTCATGTTTCTCAGAGAGCTGTGGCCTTGGGGCTCTGTCTATTTCAGCAAGTTAAAAGGTTGTCAAGCTCCTCCTCATGTGGTACTAGATGCTAAGCTGAACTGCATACTAATTCACTAAAGAGGTCTAACTTCTACCACCACAATCATCTATTATAATTGAAGAGTTGTTCATACAAACCAAGTTAGGTGAATCTGTGCCTGTGGACACCACAGGAATTGATAAATTCTTTAGGAAAGAGAAAATTGACCTAGGTCAGACACACGGAAAACAAGGAAGAGCAAATGCTATAGAAGAGCTGTTCAGGCTTTTATGATGCTGTTAATAGAAGCCAAAATATTTGGCATGTTAGCCAAGTTCTGTAGCACTGAGCTACATCCCTAACATTTTTATTCTTTATTGATACAAGACATAACAGCCCCTTTCAATCAAAAACCATTATCTGCAATCTACTCCAGGTTTAAGTCAAGAATACCTCTTTATCTATAATGCAAGGCCAACATTTCCCTAACAATAATGCCAGTTAAAGCCATAAATAAAAATGGAAGTTACAGCCCAGTGTCTTTCATGAACACAGGTGCAAATATTCTCAAGAAAATATTAGAAAATTAAATACATAAAAATAATTACATACCAAGATGAAGTAGAACTTACTTCAGATCTGGAAAGGTGCTTCAACACTTAAAAATAAATTAATATACTTTACTATGTCAACAGCCTAAATATGAGGAGAAATCACACAACTGTATCAGTTGAAACAGAAAAGCTTAACAAGGTATAACAGCTAGTCATAGAAGAAACTCTCAGCAAATTAGAGATAAATAGGAACTTTCTACCAACAGCATCTACAAAATACTACCTGACCTCATGGATAACATTCAAGGACCAGAATCTTTCCTTCTAAGATCAGCAACAATACCTAACTTATCATTGTTTGCAACATCATCTGGACATATCAATTTAAGAAAACATGAAAAGGAAATAAAGTATACATGTCAGGAAGGGGAATGAAAGGAAAATTAATTCTGTTTGAATGAATAAGAAATGATAGTAAGTTTGCAGGGTACAAGGTTAACATAACACTGCCTTCTCACACACTAACAACAAGCCAGCAGAAGTTGAAATCAAAAACATCTTACTATTTATGTTAGTATTCTGAAAATCAAATATATAAATCTAACAAAATATACATAATAGATACATGAGTAAAGATACAAAACTGATTAAAAATACCAAAGAATTAAATAAGTCAATGAAGCAGACATAGCAAGATTTAACTTTGTTAGTATTTTGATTTGAACTAATATGATGTAAAAATTCAATGCAATCCCAAATAAGTGTCTAGGGGATATTTGCAAGCACTCTGAAGTTTATATGGAGAGGTAAATGACTCAGAATTCTGATTCAATCTAGAAAAATGATATGAAGAGTTGACAGTATTCAATGCCTTGGCTTACTGTAAAGCAACAGCCATCAAGCCAACGCAGTATTAGCCAAAGAAGAGACACATAAATGGGGCAGAGAGCTTAGAAATTGTCACATGAATATAGTGTCCTGATTTCATTTCTGTTGCTGAGATAAAATATCCTGAACGTGGTGGCCATTCTTAGCTCTCAACTTGACTTCATCTGGAATTAATTAAAACCCAAATGGCTGGGCACACCTGTGAGGGATTTTTTTTTTTTCTTTATTAAATCATTTGAGGTGGAAAGACTCACTTTTAATCTGGATCTGTTAAGGTAGAAAGATACACCTTTAATCTGGGTCATACCTTCTGCTGACAGCCTATGTATATGACATGGAAGAAAGAAGCTTGCTCTCTTTGCATGCTTCCTCTCACTCTTGGTAGCAAGTCTGTTCCTTCACTGTCATTACAGCTTACTTCTTTAGGACTCCAGAGTGTATGGAAGACCAACTGAGACACACAGCCTCATGGAGTCCTGGACCTTCCCTTGATAGACAGCCATTGTTAGAGTAACTGTATCTCAGCCTGTAAGCCATTCTAATAAATCCTGTACACACACACACACACACACACACACACACACAAGAGAGAGAGAGAGAGAGAGAGAGAGAGAGAGAGAGAGAGAGAGTTCTTTCAGTTCTGTTCCTCTAGAGAATCCTGACTAACACACTGATCCAAAGTAGCTTCGGGGAGAAAGGGATTTACTTCATTTTACAATCCATTGTTGTGGGGAAGTCAAGGCCGGATCTTCAAACAGCTACTCATACTATATCCGTAGTCACGCACAGCAAGAACTGAATGCTTGCAAGCTCACTTGTTTTCTTGCTTGTACTTGGCTTACCTTCTCCATTCTTATACAGCCCAGGACTCTTGCCTAGGGAAAGATGCCACAAACAGTAGGCTGAGTTTTTCTACATCCATTCATTCACTTAAGACAACCATTCACTCACGTGCCAACGTGCCTACTGAATGCAGACAATCCCTCATTAAGACTCTCTTTCTAAGTGATTCTAGGTTGCGACAAGGAGGCAAAACTAAGAAGCACTACCATTCACTGATCTTTAACAAAGGAACAAAGAAAATAAAAAGAATCAAAGTCACTCTTTTCAAAAATTGATGCTACAAAAACTGAACATATAAATGCAACCATATGAACCTAGACAAAAACTTTACACCCTTCACAAAGGCTAACTCAAACTTACCATAAAGCAAGATATCAAATTCCAGATACATTAGTTCAAGTGGGAGAAAATCCAGGATATTTTGGGAATAACGATGACTCATTAGATACAATCATAAAAGCATGAGCTATGAAAGAAACTATTGACAAGCTAGTCTCTATTAAAATTAAAAATGCCTGCTCTCAGAAACATCACAATGTAATGGGAAAACAAACAACAGACTAATATACAATACTTGCAGAGGATATATACTGAATCTCCACCAAAATTTACCTTATCTTTTCAACTTCAGTTAATTGGAGTCCATCCTGCCAGATGTTTGATCCAAAATTCTTGAGTCAATGTCATACATCCCTCCTGTGTTTGTAGTCTATGTCTCATTGGCAGGAAGTCATCTCCCATCTTCAGTCTACGTCCAAAAGTAGATCATCCCCACCCCCATATCACTCTGTATAAGTCAACGTGTTTTTGGCAGTAGCCTCCTGACAGGCCTGTCTGTTTCTCTTTCTGAGCTATTTACAATCCACCCAATGCAGTAGCAGGGTGTTTCTTTGCAAATATAATTCAATGTCACCTTGTTCTCTTTGCTTCAGCCTCCTTGTCCATCTTCCTTCCTATGAGCATCTCAGCGAAGCTTTTCACTTTTTCAGCTACTGGAAGTATTCTATGGCTGTCATGAATTTCCCCTAAAAATCAACACAATCACATTCTTCATTCCCTTCAACACTTTGTGTTTATGTCACAGATCAAGGATAGGTACACAGGCCTTCCTGCTCATTTGCTGCAGTACAATGCTGTATCTGTTATACCCCTTATTCTTTTGTAATTATCACCCTCTCACATTCTCCATTATTTGTCAAGTTTCTTCAAGGAAACAGAGCTAATTCAACATGTATTTTTAGGAAAGATATCTTCATTTGTTCACTGTGTCACCAGGGCTTGACAGTTTCATGGTGTGTGTCCACAAGCTGGAGAGCCAAGGAGTTCATCGGCAGGTTAGAACCAGGAGTGATAGCCTCAGAGAAAACCATATATGACGCCTTCCAGACACCTAACAGCTGTAGGCAGGATGCCTGAGACTCTCCCATCACCCTCACTCCTAGGAGCATCTAGCACAAGTCAGAGTCTGATGGTGAAATAACCTAGAATCTGATGCTTAAGGGCTACAACAGGGTCAAACATAAACTCTTAGAAAAAGAAAGATGGTGGGGGACAAATAGAATTAGTTACTTTTACTGTTGCTGTGACAACAATATCTGACAAAAGCAACTTAAGGGAAGAAGAGTTCATTTCGACACCCAGCTGGGAGATACCACCCATCATAGGAGGGAAGCATGTCAGTAAGAACCCAAGCGGCTGGTCACATGGTACCCACCTTCAGGAAGCAGAGAGATGAATCCAGATGCTCAGGTAGCTCTTTCCTTTTCATTCAATCAATGTTTAGAGTGGATCTTCCCCTCAATCAACACAGTCTAGAAACTCTCATGTGTATGTCCATGTCTGTTTCCATGGTAATTCTAAACCCCATTAACTTCACAGCAAGTTTATCCATCGCAGACGGTTCCCTACTTCCTCTGCATTACCATTCCATCCTGACCTTCAGACCAATGGAGTCTGTTACTCAAAGCCCAAGTGGAGATTCCCCACTTGACTTGCTGACCTCACACTAGAGCCAATAGCCCCACAACCATGCCCTGCTAATAATAGTCTTTACCAGTCCTTTGGGCTGGTAAGAGAATACCTTAAGTTATCCATCCTACCATGCATTTCAGCATTGCCTCATTAGTTCTCTTCCCCCAGACCCATGAACACCTATACTAGCATGCAAGGTAAGTGAGAGCAGGCAACCATGTGTTCTGTAGGCTCATGTATCCCATGTACCAAACGCAGTGCTCTGCATGTATGCCTGAAAGAGATTCACCAATTATATCATTGATTCATTGAGAAGATACTGCTGAGTGAGCCTGCAACCATGCTGACCGCTAAGGAGTCCCTTGACTCAGCAGGTCTTTTCATAAATTCTGTATGTACTTGCTAAACAAGCTTCTCATAGCCACTGGGAACAGAAGAGAATATTCACCAGGTATTTATGGAAGTTCATGAATGAGATAGTCCTGGTTTACCAGAACTCTAGGTGATGGAGGAGGGGTACTGAAAATGAAGGATCCAGTGTCACCTCAGTGGGGGAGATTAGGGGCTGGCAGTCATTTCATTTATTTATCTAAATAAATGGAAAGACAAATTTTAGTAACTATCACTTTGAACACTTGTGATACAAAGAAGATGTGTATAATAATTGGTTCTGTGTAATGTTTAATACATGTATTTAATACACGTAATATTCACATCATGGTGAATGGTCAATGTATTTCTTTCCCCAAACCTCATTTCTCAGTGGTAAGCCTTTCAAACCCCTTCCTTCAAGCTTTTGTAGACACACAGTGTGTAATTGTTGTCTATAGTTACAATGCTGGATAACTGCACACCAATCTTCCTGATTCTGCCTGACTGTAACTTAGAACACAATGACCAGCCTTTTCCTCTCCTCTCACTCTACTCTATCCCTAGCTCTGGACTCTCAACTTCTAGAGCCCAATATTTTTAGATTCCACACATGAAATTATGTGGCACTTGTCTTTCTGCATCTGGCTTATCTTTACTTAATGAGGCCTGGTTCCATTCATCTACACAAGTAGCTGCACAGAAATAGGTCTGGAGCCTGAAGAAAAGTATTCCTGCAAGACAAAGGAGTTTTACTTCTACAGAAACATGACTAGCTTCATCAAGCTAACAGGCAATCACACCCAATGGGGGTTCCATTCTTTTGTTTTAATCCCCACCCATCTGTTGGGAGCAAGAAAGTCCTTGCACCACAGACAGCTAGGGCAACCAGGAATGTCAGTCACACAGGGATATCTCTTCAATGGAGGAGATAAAATCACATACCTGCATTCCATCCAGAAAGCTTGAGAGTGGATGTTGTTAGTGACCTGATCACATTTTTGCTGTCTATGGCCTCAGACCTCACCCACCTTTTGCCTCAGAGCCAACCCTCACCCAAATTCCCCCAAAATGATTATTCAAGACTCTCCCTCTCTAAACCATTTTCTTTAGCTCCTAGAATTAATAAAACATGTCCTTGGGGGATATGTCACATGAATTTTATGTACTGCTGACCTCTATGCTTTCTTGGCTAGAGACTACATTTCATCTTAGTACCTTTAGCTATAGCTCATAGTTACATATACATTGTAAAGGAGTTTCTAAGTAGTCCCCTCTTAAGCTTTATTGTGCACCTGGAATGGGAGTGGTTGCTTCCTGGGAACTTTTCCCAAAATTGTGCCATGTTTTAAATATGCTGACAATGAATAGCCTGACATTAGACTCCCTAATGCCTGATTCAGGTTGACGAAGATGAGATTATTCTCATCTTTTGGTAGATAATTGAGTGAATTGACACAGGATCCCCCTCACCTAACACCAAGGGGTCCTGGGCCTCACTCTGGATGCTTAGGACTTGGTCTCATAAACTTCCTTGTTGGAAGCAACATAGTTGATAAGTAGAACAAATTTTGAGTGTAACCTTGAGTATATATTTTGATTTCAAGAAGTGCTGATTCATATAGAATTTTAATTCCTGCCAAGTGGCTTCTTTACTATTATTTTAAATGGCACTTTGTCCTGTTTAACCCTTTGGTGGAAAACACTGTACATTTATGGCACGATAACAGGATTTCACTCTTTATATGCCCGAAGAATATCCTACTGTGCATATGTACCACATTTCCTTTATCTAATCGTGGGTTGATAAGCAACTTGACTGTGGCCAGACTTTGGCTAGTATGAATAGGGAAGTAATGAACATGGGAATTCAGATGCTCTTGGACATATTGACTTCACTTTTTTATATACTACCATTAATGATGTAACCAGGACCTCAAATGGAAGCCTTGAGACAGAAATAGTATAAACTGAGTATAAACTTACCCCCTTCTCTTCATCTGTCAACTCCATTTAATTTGAAAATTTAGTATGTTTATCGAGCATGCAGGATTCAGAGCTCAACTTAATTCCCCCCCCCCAAAAAAAAAGAAAAAAAAAGGCACAAAAGATTTAACTTTTCACCTATCAAAGACTAGGACAAAAGGACAAAGAACTCTGATAGGACCAGAGATCCCCTAAGACTTTTCTCATTAAAAATGGGAAATCTTTAAGGACCCATTTTCCTCAGCGTAGACTCCAATATAGTAACAGAGAATAGGAACAGTAGAGGCTACCAGGGTCCCAGGTCCCCTGCCTCACAGGAAAGCTTAGCTTGTCTCATAGATAAATTTACATATGTTCTGGCTTTTGCTGTACAGCCGTCTATAAAACATAAGACAGCCAGAGAAATTCATTTTCCTTTGTCATTTTCTGTTTCCTAACTTCTTTGGAATATAGGGAAACTGAGGCAACAGGTTTATGTACCCAAGTCCCCAGCAACAGAGCATGCTGTTACCAGGGACTCTCCTCAGTTCCCCATCCCTGTAATCTCTCTCAAAACAAGTCAGATGCAACAACGTACAGAATTCAGTCAGGTACATTTAAGGGAAGAGATGGGACAGCAGTCAGAGGGACCACCATTGAGTTGAATGCTCTTAGGGGATGACATTGGACATTGCCAGAGAGACTACTGTGGTGACAGACAGTTTTTGTGAGACTTTATACTATTTCTTAAAGTCACTGGATGGGGCCTCTTTCCTACCCAAGTGGTTGTTAGATCCGTTTGGATTAACTCTTAAGGGAGGGGATAATGGTATCCCTTGTTCTTTACCAGAAACCTTAGCTTGGTCTTATGACTTTGGGACAGTTTATTACTTTATCCACTCCACTGAGATGGGTCTCCAGTCCCACTGTTTTGAACAGTGATCAAAGTCCTGTAGTTTGTCTCATTGGCTTTGCAAGCTGCTGCAGATGAGAGAGGGGTCTGTGTTCATGACCTGTAAGCCTGACATGATGTGACTGGCTGCCTAGTAATACCTGAATCATAAGTTCTATTTTACTTTTTGACAGAACCTTCCTATTGATTTGCATAATCACTATACAAATTTATCATGAAAAGTAATCTAAATAGATTAAGAAAAAGGGAGTAGAGAGAGAGGAAAGGAGGGAGGAAGAGAGGAAGGAAGGAAGAGGGATCCAAGCATGGGGAAAAGGCTGCCATACATCCTGTGGTAACTAAGCTGAGTTCCTTGTGATCCCATCACTGTGAAAGTGGAGGTATGAAAATGACAAGCTCAAGACCAGCCTTGGTTACCAAAAGGCCCTTCCTACAACAAACAAAACAGCCCAGCCAACAAACAAATCCCAGAACATTGTGGGAAAGGCTGGAGCAGATGTGTGGAGGCAGAATCTGTGTTGTTTAGCAGCGTTCAACATTTTATACATAAAATTTGTGTGTTCCATCACAATTTGTGGCCCACATGTTACCCACCTTGGTGGATTCTGCAGTTATTATGGGCACAGTGACAGTTGATACAGCACTCAGTTGTTAACATGTAGAGGGCAATAAGATTGCCATTCTTGATCCCCGGTTTGTCAAACATTCACAGGCAATCTGGACTTAACATCTGTTGATAACTGATCCCAAAGGAGAGGATGATTATGTTCCCACATGCCAGAACAATCTGCATGTAGGATGTTTTCGGCTTTTAAGTCCCTCACACGGCTCTAAGTTTCTATTCTCATCATGCTCCAGTCAGTGAGTCCTGCTGTCTTCTCCCTCTTTGCCTGCCTTTGTTATCTAATCCCTCGGTCATATCGTCATCACTATCATTATCACCATCACCAGCACCGTCATCACTGCCAGCTAACCACCAACCACACTTCCTCTTTGTCCACAGCAGTGTTTATTCATAGCTCCGTTTTCAGTGCTCGGAGGAAGGAGTCCTTTTCCCTATTGCAATCACACTCCACTGAGTTCTATGAAGAGCCCTGTACCTCCCAAACATCAGGAGGGAGACAGTGTTTGGAAAACAAGGGAGCAGATGAGACATCTTACAGTTTATAAGGGTGCAAGTCCTAAAACCTCTTTTAAACATTTAAAGAACATTTGTATGTGTTGTCAGTGTTAGAAAGCTTTTTCAGGAACGTATCTTTTAAAACAGGGAAAATGCAATGATTATGGTGGTGTGCACATTAGATCACTGAGCACCCAGGAAAGCTCTCTTATAAACTAATAAGATTCCAGTGCATGCAAGAGAAATATCAGGTGAAAAGAGGGCAGAAGCTGACTTCAAATTCAGAGGACCAGGGCTGATTAGGGTTCACATTGTATTCCTCTGGCAAGTGACTATGACTCTTGGCTTAGACACACATTGCTCCCGTGCATGGCAGGGATTTTCAAAGAGGTCCACCCAGACAGTGCTGTGTTTATGGTTGTTCCTAGAACTATTTCTAGAGAAGTGGTCCCATTCAAATTCAGCAATCCCTTATTATGGGCAGGCTGTGTAGCAGGCACAGTGCCTATATTTCCATAAATATTTTATTTTGTACAGAGATCTTATGAGTCTGTTATTTGACCACCTAATCTTCTAGTTCCTTCCTTCATGTTCCTCTCGTGTGTGCATGTTTGTGTGCAGTTGATATATGTGGTGAACATATACATGTGTGAGGATGTTTATGCCCATGCATGCACATGAAGCCCAGAGGAGGACATCCAGTGTCCCACACTATCACTCTCTGCCTTATTCCCTGAAGACAAGGTCTCTCTGAACCTAAGGCTAGGCTGGCAGCCAGGAAGCACAGCTGTCCTCCTGTCTCATCCTCATGCAGTTCTGGGATTACTGACATACACAGTCATGTTCCACTTTTTATAAGAGTGGTAGGATTCAAACTCGGGCCCTTGTGCCAGTACAGCAAGCCCTATTGCCACTGAGTCACCCATTTGGATCCCTGCTTCTTCTTTGGGCATCTCTATTGTCTATCAGGGACCAAGCATTGTGCTCTAACAGTGCTCCTGAATCATCTTGTTTCTATTGATTTTTTCCTCCTTGCTCTAAATTTTAATTCTCTTACTTACATTTTCCTAACAGCCTCTAAATGTGCTCTTTTAAAAAGCCAACATGCTTAACATGCTTGGGGGAGGGTGGGTGATGGCTCAGTTGGTGGCTTCCTTGATGAGGACTTGAGTGTGACTCCTAGAACTTGTGTGAACCCATGTGAAAAATATAAAATGCAAGAATGGTGGGTGGTGTGCATTTATTACTCTAGTGCTGGGGAGGCTGACACAGGCAGATCCTTGGGATGGGCTGGACAATCACTCTACCCTTCTTGGTATTAAAAAAAAAAAAAGCAGTGTTGAGAAACAACACTCAGAGTTCTCTTATGGCCTTCGCATACATGCACATGCATGCATGGGAATTTGTACACACACACACACACACACACACACACACACACACACACACACACACGTTCCCATACATATGTGAACAAGCACCCCCACACACACATACAATTAAAACCCATAGTAGTCAACATTTTGTGTGTTCCTAAAGTTACTGATGAGGGGTATGGTGATGACCCTAAAGGATATCAGGGACACACTGCCTGCTGAGTCTCCCCAATTTTTGTAACACTCAAAATGAAGAACAAAGGTCAGAGGTCAAAGGAGTTTGTATTCTTGTGACATTGTGGCTTTCTCTTTTTTTAAATTTACTTAGAAGCTAACTGGAATAAACCATACATGCAATCAAGAAGATACAGGTGGTGTCATGGCTTGAGTATTGCTGCCACTCAGAGGACACCTGTGATTGACAGCTTGGGCTCTGAGTGGGGATGCTGGAAAGTTTGTACCTATTAGCTGCAGGGATCCATGGGAGTCACTTAGGGCACTGGAGACACATGGTGACTCTTGTGTGACTTTGTGAGTTCCTACCAGTATGTTAATAAAGGGACCTGTCCTGGCCCCTGACCTGCCTATCCATTCTCAGCCCTGAGCTTAAGGGGCTGCCAATTCTTCCAGCACATCCTCCTTCTATCTGTGCCAGAAAGCCATGGAGCCAAGAGGTGACACGTCCTCAGTCTGAGCTGTGTATTTGGACTTTTAACCTATGTCGTGATTTGAATATGAAATGTTCCACATCCTGCAGGAGCTCCAGCCCATGTTCTGGTCTGCTCAGTGCAGGGAAGCAGGGACTGCCTGTTACAGCTTTCCTTCATACTGGTGACCATTTCCAAAGGCAAAGATCATTTCCACAAAGCATTTCCTAAATCTTCTTTCTAGGTCTTTATGATCTCACCTCTACCATCGCCAAGTTCTGATTCGGAGAGACCTGTCTTCTGGTCTTGAAGAAAGAAATTAGAACGGGTCTTGTGGGTAGCCGTGAGAACTTATAGTTAAACTCTGCCTTGAACCACATTTTTATCACTTACGAATCTTACCTGCACCAAAAGTCAAGTTGATGGTGGAGTCCATGTCTTCTGCTCACGTACATTCTGTGTTTGTTCTTTGGTATAAACACAGCACCAGGCATCTGCTGAACATTCCTTGATTTTCTAGTTAGATTTAGGTCAACCTGACACAGCACAAAGTCACCTGAAAAAGGAGTCTCAGCTGAAGGACTGCCTAGATCAAACTAACCTATAAATATGCCCTAATTAGGATTCTTGTGATTGTTCATTGATTATGAACACCGCATTATGGGTAGCACCATTCCCTGGACATATGGTACTAGGCTGTGTAAGAAAGCCAGCAAGGCTTGAACCTGTGAGCAAGCCAGCAAGCATCCTCCATGGTTCCTGCTGTTCTTCTTGGTTGTGAAGTGAGTTCTTGGGTCAGAAGTAGCACTGTGCAGAACAACAAGCAGGTCTACCTGGGTTTCTGCCATGACTTCCTTCAGTGATGGACTGTAGCCTTGGAAGTACAAGCTGAATAAATTATTTTATTTCCTAAGTTGCTTTTGGTCAGAGTGTTTCATCACAGCAACAGAAAAGAAACTAGAACAGTTTGTGAGTCATACAGTTTTGGCCCTGCATTTTTCACCTTCCACAGTGAAGTTAAACCGACTGGATATTTATTTCGTGCTCTCTCTTGAGAGATGACTTTCCTACTTCCTCTAACTTTACCCCAGCACACAGATGCATGCATGATATGAACTCATAACTCTGTAGCCACCATAATCATGTTGAAATTTGTGTTGTCTTAGAGACTAATGTCTCTAAGTGAGTGTCACTAAGAGACTTAGTGAGTGTCCAGCAAGCCATAGAGACCTCCCACACTGTATAATTTTTTTGTTCTTGCTCAAGGTTCAGCCCCTGCATGTGTATGAGAACTTTGACACTTACACGTTCTCATACACATCTTATCTTAGTTATGTGCTCTGCTCAACGAGTATACAAAATAACTACAAAATAAGAAACAGTAGATCAGTTGGCTGGAGAGATGGCTCAGAGGTTAAGAGCACTGACTGCTCCTCCAAAGGACCCAAGTTTAATTTTCCCAAATAGCTTTCTCAGACTTAGTGTGTGGGAAATGCACACCGGTCAATTATAAATGTAATGCTGAAGATCATAGCGATAAACACATCACATTACATTCATTCAAAGATGTTCTCAGAAGCTTCAGCTCCCACAGTGACAGGCTCTGTGACCGCAGTGAGCCAGGCCCTGCCAGCCAGCTGCAGCTGCTGGTGGTATAAAATGGAAAGACCCTTGTTCTCTTCCTTTCTTACCTCCCCCTTTTCCTCTCCTCCCCACTCTTCCTCTATCCTTCCCTCTCTTCTTACCTCCTCTCACATTTCTTCTCCTCCCCTTCCCTCTCATTTCTATTCTCTCCTCCCCTCCCCTTACTCCTCCCTACTCTCCTTTCCTTTCTTCTGTCCTCTCACTTGGTCTCCTTTCTTCTCTTCTCCCTATCCTCTCTCCATCCTCCACTCCACCCTCTTACCTTCTCTCCCCACACCCTTTCTCCTTTCCTCTCACCATCTCCTCTCTCTGAGCCAGTTTCACTGTGTACCCTAGGCTAGCCCCAATCCCATACCCTCCTTGATGTGGTTTATTCCCTTGTTCCATCCTACCTGACTGATCCCTGTAACCGATCTTTTAAATTATTATTTATCACTTATTTATTTATTACTAAATTCACTTATAACAAACACCAACAATTTCTTAACTATTAATCCTATAAATTCCTACATCCCCTTTAACCTATCCACTAAACCTATTGATAATTATAACAACTATTTTCATAACCTTTTAGAATGATACAGTCTCTGGGGCAGGTCCTCAGTCGTCAGGACACAGTCTTTGTTGTAGATTCTTTAACGCACTTAGCAGTACTTTTTCTGGATCTCTCAGATGTAGGTTCGTCAGGGTAAGTTGGTTATTGCAGTCTCACCTTAAATAAGACTTCATGCTTTCTTCTCTGTGGGAGACCCCAGCCGTCTGCAGGCCAACTTACTTCTTTTGAATCAGGAACTCAGCTGCTCTGCCTCAGTCCTTAAAGCCAGGCACAGTTTCCCCTAGGCCACTGTTTGGACATATCAAACCCCTCTAGGCAAAAGCTGAGCCACAGGATCCAGTCCTTGGCCTTTTGGTGTCTTGCTCAGGCTTTCTTTGCTCAC
>CAJQZJ010024952.1:0-12974 GCA_907164525.1 Lophiomys imhausi | reverse complement strand
CAGGGAATTCCTACTTTTCCTTTTCTGTATCCTTCTTCCTCTCCTATGTAGGAGTGCATGGGCTTGAGAAAAATGAGATATAGACATAGCACAGGAAGGTCCAAGAAGAAGGGGCAGATTATTGAATATGCCCTTATACCTTTGTATATTGATACAAAATTAGTAGTTTATTTGGCTAAAGTGGTATTGACCATTGTTTATTGTGCAAAAATAAGATTGTATTGGATTACATCGGTATTGATTTTTGTATATTGATACAAAATTAAGATTATAGTTGGCCACATTGGAATTGACCCTTGCATATGGACGTAATATTAAGATTATATTGGGCTACATAGGCATTGATCTTGGTATATTGATACATAATTAAGAGTATATTTAACCACAATTGAATAGATCTTTGTATATTGATACAAAATTAAAGGTAACGCTTCCTAATGGTATCATACCTAGAGATACTTAAAAATAAAATGTGAAGCTCTGACCTCTTGATACCAACTGTCTAAAACGGTCTAGGATAGTTAAAACAAACTCCTAGTCATGTAAACATGTCACTTTGTTAGCTACTATGACAGTCTATCACAGATATTCTCTAAACTACCCAGTAATCAAATTTAGAACATTTTATTATCCTACCCATTAGCAGTAATAAATAAACCCAGCACATAGCCCAAACAACCACTTACCTACCTTTGTTTCTATAAAGTAATGCATTTTACATGGAAGTGGAGGAGTGTGTGAAGGCTGTGTGTGTATGTGTGTGTTTATACATGTGTGAATGCTTGTATATGTTCCAGAGGTCACTGTCCAGTGTCTTACTCGGCAATGCTCCATGTTATATTTAGAGACAGGGTCTGTCATTGAATCCAAGCGCACTGATTAGCTAGACTGACTGGTCACCAATCTCTGAGTATCCACCGTAACCTCTCCCACAAAACTAGAGTTACAGATATGCCTCAGCATGCCAGTTTTTATGTGGATACTGACTGAGCCATTCCCCCAATATGATTTGTGGTCTTTTGTAACTGTCTTCTTTTCTTTTCAGAATTTCAAGGTTCATCCACGCTGACCCATACATTCATGATTCTTTCTGATGGGTGCACACAAACATTCCATTTAGTGGTTATTTATCAATTCATGAATTGATAGAAATTTAGGTTATTTTCACCTTAGACTGCCATGAATTGTGCCACTATGAACACGCAGATGTTATGTGTGGAAGTGTTCTGTTTTAGATGTATGCATATGTTTGAAATTGCTGAATCAAAGGGTGTCTTTTTGTTTTAATTTTCTAAGCAACTGCACACTGTAACATGGTCTTATATTCTTATTAGTATTGTATTACAATCTGTCCACATCTTATCCAATGCTTGCTTGTATCCCTTTACAACAAACCCCTCTAGTTCATGTGTTCCTTCATTCTGCTGGAATTTTGCTTTAGAAAAGGCTAGTGGACATTAATGTTGCGGATCTTTTCCTGTGCTTGTCTTTAGAACAGTGTCTTCTTAAAAAGTTTCTTCATGTTTAAATCAGATTGCCTTCCATTAACCACTCTAATGCTCTAAGACTATTGTATTTTCTAGATACATGGTGTGTTCATATGATTTGCATATTGTCTCTGGCTTCTGAGTTATCACTTCCCTACTTGTTAGTATCTTTTGAAGCAGAAAAGCTTTTACCCTTGATGGCTAATATGTCTGTGGCATTTTCTCTTGTTCCTTTGGTTTTATAGATAAGAAGAATTACTCCTTTGTTTCTTCTGAGAGCATTATAACTATTCCATTCCCATCCACTGCTCAGTAAATGTTACAATAACCTTACTTATGGATTAATACTATTCTATTTACATCATTTATGTCAATTCATCTCTTAATGAGCACCTAGACTAATTACATAACTTACTCATTGTGAACATTCCTGCAGTCAACATGGACACACAGGTATCTCCTCATTTCCTATGAATATCTGCAAGGATTGGGATATCTGGATCCTATGGTAATTATATTTTGAACTGTGTCAGGTACCTTCACCTTCATCTTATAGTATATAGTGACTATACTAAAGACATTCCCGTCTAACACTTCAGTTTTGTTCTCCCCACATTCTCAAAGCATTATTTTTCTCTAATACCAACCCAACTGTGGTATAATGGTATCTTGTTGTGGTTTTAATTTCAATTTCTAATATGGCTAATGAACAAAAATATTTTATTGGTGTATGTACCTGAGATTGTTTCTATGTCCATTGTCTGTGCTCCCCTGGGAGGCCTTGTTGATGTCTGTGATCCATGAAGCCATGTTGATGTTGTGCTAGTATCAATGGCCATGATGGTGGCCATGGTCTCTGCTGAGGGTCTGTATACCCCTCTGGAGTTCATGTTCAGGTTCAGGCTCTATGCTGCTTGATATCTGTAGTCTATGTTATCACTGAAGGCCTTGTGGATGTCCTTGGTCTTCGCTGTGTATAAAGCCACATTGATGTCCTTGGCCGGTTCTTCTGCTGGGGTCCAACTTCTACTCCCAGAAAAGAAACAGGCAGTTTAGACAGAAAGTCATTGAAGAGAATTCTTAAAAATTGTGGGCTGGGAGTGGCAGTGAATGCCTTTAATCCCAGCACTCAGGGTGGGGGGGAAGGGGAGACAAAAGCAGGCGAATTTCTGTGAGTTCGAGGCCAGCCTGGTCTACAAAGTGAGTACAGGGCAGCCAGGGCTTGGTACACACAGAGAAACCCTATTTCAGCCTCCCCCCCCCCCACACACACACATAAGAAAAATTGTGAAAAGGATACTGAAATTTAGCTCTTCACAGTTGATGGCTTCTGATGGGGGTGTGGGTGGGGAAGGACTCAATTTTCTTTAAAGGGCTGGCCACTGGGAGATTAATCATATTCCAGTGAGTATATGGGTGACCCAAAATAGACTTGATATTTTTTCTTTCTTTTTTTTTTCTGTGAAATCACAAGGGTTGGGGGGTAGATTTGGAAGGATCGGGAACTGAGTGAGATTGGGTGCATTATGTAACATTCTTCACAGAAATACAATACTACCAAAAATGCATATGGAAACAAAAAGATATCAAATGGCTTGTTTTACTCATTTCCACTCTAATTTGTACTTTTCTCTTCTACTATTTTTACATTTGATATATATTTCTGTCATTGAACTGCATAATTATACTGTTTTTGACAACTTTTTCTGTAATACATACTCATTTATATACACTTGTTATATAAAACTCATTTATACAAACACATTTACATATATATTATTATTCACAGTACTGATTTTTACATCCACATGCATTAGTAGGTTATATTCTTAAACTTATTTGTTTAAAGAAATGTACTAATTTTCCTTTTGATTTCGAAGTAGCCCAGAAATTGTTCAAAATTATGTTTTAGTTGTCATGTATTTGCATTACTTTCTAAAGTTTCTCTTGTTGAATTTTAGCTTCTTTCCATCGTGATCAATAGATATACATAAGATGATTTCATCTTTTAAATATCATTAAGACTTATTTTGCAGCCTTGTATATGGTCTATTCTAAGGAAGTTTAATTTGTTGATAAAAAGCATATGTGTTCTGAAACTGCTGGATGGGATTGTCTATAAACATTTGTTCTGTCCATTTGATCTGCAGTCTGATTTCATCATGACGTCTCTTTACTGAATTTTGTACTGGGTATTATGCCATTGGTAAGAGTTGTCTATCAAAATCTGTTTTGTCAGGTGTCTCTATACGTTCCCTTTCTTAGGTCAAGAACTTATTAGTTTAAATATATTTTTACATCCTTTCACTTTTCATCTGCCTGTGTCTTTATTGATGAGGTTAACTTCTTGTAAATAGCATATTGTTGAGTGATATTTTTCAATTCATGTAACAATATTTTTCTTAATCTTTTTCATTTGTTGTTGTTATTTGCATTGAGGGGAGAGACAGGAGTATTTGTTTTGTTTGAGACAGATTCTTACTATAAAACCTGGGTTGGTCTTGAATTTGTAATCTCTCTCCTTGGTCCCTAGGTGCAGAGATTACAGACATATATCAACACAATCAACTCAGTCTATATGTTTAAATTGAAGAATTAAGTTCATTTACATACAGTGTTATTATTGTAATGTTTGAATGGAAACTTGCCATTTCATTCTTTTCCTTCTAGGCATTTTTCATATTGTTTGTTTGTATCTTCCTTTCTTATTCATCTTTGGAACTGATGGTGCACTGATTTGATTCCTTTCTATCTCTTCTATGCAAATAAAATCTTCTAGTGGAATCTATAAATTTACATAATATTGTAATGGTGACTACTTTTACTTTTAGAGATAGGACTTCCTTAAGTATCTTTGGAAAGAATAGTCTAGTGGTCTCACCAACTTTTTTTTTTTTCTTTCACAGCTTTAGCTCATACTGGGAAGTTTTCATGTTTACTTTGATTATGAAGGATAGCTTTGCTTGGTAAAATAATCAAAGTTGGCAGTAATTGTAGAAATAATTAATTCAATTATTTACTAGTATTTAAGTTGGTTGGCAGCAGTTATTCCTTAACCAGCCATTATAAATGAACACACAGACACCACATGGATTTTAACAAGCCTTGGCCTGAATTGAGCAATCTTAGCCCATCTAAGCTAGCTCTTAATTCTATTTCTGAATAAAGCCCCGTATAATATACATACATCCCCTGGGTTGTTTTTCTCCTTGCTATGCCGATGTGGAACATAATGTGGATGAGGTTCTTTTCTCTAACTCATGGCATGTGTCTTCCTTCCTACTCTTTGTTTCTTCTCCTGGAGGCTTCTTCTACTTCTACTTGAGGCTTCTACTACCATGAACCTCTCTGCTTCAGAAGCCTGAGCACCTTAGTCCCACCTACCTCTGACTTTGACCAATCTCAGGTCTCAGAATTTATTCAAACAATCAGAGAATGCCTCAAAAGGGGTGGTAACCAGATCTCAACATTGAAATCAGCCTATCAGAAGCAATGTTATTAGACCTTCCCCAACAGTCAATTTCTTTCAGAATTGTAGAGACTTTGTTTCATATTACCCTAGACTGTGGGGTTTCTGATGAAAAACCAGTTAGTCACATGGGTCTGTGACTTAAAAATGACTTGATACTAGTTTTATTCACATCTTGAAAGTCTGTCTCTGTCTTCTACTTTTGACAGTTAAATTATAACATATTGAGGTCAAGAGTTTTCTGGCCATATCTACTTGTGGTTCTATAAGCTTCCTGTAGCCAAATGTTCAAATTTTCCTATCATAAATAATATTCTGAATCATTTTTAGTAGGTTTCTATTCTCTTTATTCTCTCACCTTAAGAGATAACACTGTTGCAGACATCTGGTCATTTGAAGGTGTCCCAAAAATCTTGAATGCATTTTCTTATTTCCATTTTACCCAGTCTGTGGTTGCTTTCAAATGATTTGTTTTAACTGTGTTGTGCTAACCTTTCCTGTAGAAGTATGGACAAACATCTATTCATTTCAAATAAAGCACTGACCACCCCTTAAAGTAAGGCTTACAGGGAAGTCCAACTTAGCAAAGTGATGAGTTTACTAGACTTACTTACCAAGCATGGGAGGAGCTACAGGGTTATGAGTGACTTATAAACAAATGCATCACCCCAGAATCTGGCCTCACTATAAAAGAGGACCTCATGGAAGCTTCTGTCTTCCTTTTGATTCCCTTTCCACTTCTTCTATACTCATGCATCCTCCAAGACTGCTTGAAGCTGGGAGCACAGAAAGAATAATGACTAAAATCCCAATAGGGGTCCTGTGACTCTCTCCTTCCTTCCAGTAGGCAGTGTTAACAGCTCCTGACTCTGTTATCATTGATACAGACCTAACTATCACTGTATTGTTCTGTTTATTACATTGCCATAACAACCTGCCTGAGATAGTCTCTACTCTAAGATGAATTGAATATGGGATGTCTAGGAGGTGTTCAAAGGGAAAAACCATACTATACCAATTTAAAATTTATAATTATTGAACATATTCTAAAATTTGACTTCTTATTTTCCAACATCTCTCTTTTTCATACTCATGCTTAATTTTATTTATGTTCTCTTAGATCTGAATGAGCTTTAAAATATTTTTATCTGTTGAGAATTTCATACATTGTGTTTTGTATACTTTCATTTCTCTCCTCATGTCCATCCAGATCTACCCTCTATTCCATAACCACCCAACTTTATGTACTCATTTTCTTTTTATTTTTTCCTTTATTTTTTATTTCTTCAAGTTACATCTCAATAGCAGTCCCCTTCCTATTCCCCCTCCGGTCCCACCCTCAACCTCCCATCCTCTTCCCTTTTTTTTTTTTTTTCTTTTAAGTTTAAGGTATATCTTATTTCCCCCTACAGTTTCCCCTTTCAGTCCAACAAATGGCTCTTTCTCTTATAATAATAAATACAATACAGTACAACAGAGGAAATTAGGCCACAGTTATGAGGGTTATATGGCTTAACATACATTCCCAATGACCAGTCCATATGTATTTGGTACCTGACTTTAACATTCTACTATCTAACCATCTCCATGAGTTTAAAGTTCTATATCTGACTCAACATTCATACTAATTGCAACACAATTTTAAAAGTATCTTCTTAGATCTATAACACTCTCTTGACTCCTAAACAACTCAAAATTTAATTATAAGACTCTTTCTAACTGTTTTCAATCACCTCAGAGACCTGAGAGGGATAAATATATCTGATTTTATAAGAAGTACAGGGTCTGCAGCTTCCTAAACAAAGAAATGACATACCAGTGGCTGCCTGGACAGTTCCCGTTTTCTCTCCATACACTGCAGCATCGCTCTTCAGTCGCTTGGCCCCGCTTCTCTGACAGACATTGATTGTAGAGCAGGGGTTATGAAGGACTTACCTGTCTTGGCAGAGCTAGGCTGTCGACTTACCTGCTTCCAGGTTTTGTCCTTTTTGGACAGCATTCTGTCTACAGTTGGGGTAAGGGGCTTTTCGTACCAAGAGATAGGCTTGAGACTAATTCAATCATCTCTCACTGGAGATTCTTCGATGCTCACCTTCTACTTGGAGGAGAATAGGGGGTGCTGTCAGGAGTTGACATGTCTTGATATAAAAAAAATCTAACAACAAAAAGCCCAGAATAGCTAAATCAATCCTGTACAATGAAAAAACATCTGGAGGTATCACCATCCCATATTTCAAGCTATACTACAGAGCAACAGTAATAAAAACAGCATGGTACTGGTATAGAAACAGACCAGTGGATCAATGGAATCGAACTGAAGACCCAAACATGGACCCACACACCTATGGCCAACTAATCTTTGACAAAGAAGCCAAAGCCGCACAATGGAAGAAGGACAGCATCTTCAACAAATGGTGCTGGTCCAACTGGATGTCCACTTGCAAAAGAATGAAATTAGACCCATACCTATCACCTTGTACAAAACTTAATTCCAAGTGGATCAAAGACCTCAACATAAGGCCGGCCACACTAAAGATACTAGAAGAAAAAGTAGGAGAAACCCGCGAACTCATTGGCACAGGTGACAACTTCCTGAACAGAACACCAACAGCTCAGGACTTGAGATCAACAATCAATAAATGGGACCTCATGAAACTGAAAAGCTTCTGTAAGGCAAAGGACACTGTAATTCGAACAAAATGGCAACCAACAGACTGGGAGAAAATCTTCACCAACCCCACAATTGATAGAGGGCTATTATCTAAAATCTACAAAGAACTCAAGAAACTAAAAGCCAAGAAACCAAATAATCCAATCAAAAAATGGGAAATGGAGCAAAATAGAGAATTCACAAAGGAGGAATCCCTAAGGGCTGAGAGACACCTGAAGAAATGTTCAACATCCTTAATCATCAGAGAAATGCAACTCAAGACGACCCTGAGATTCCACCTAACACCTGTTAGAATGGCTAAGATAAAGAGCTCAAATGATAGCGCATGCTGGCGGGGGTGTGGAGAAAGGGGAACCCTACTCCATTGCTGGTGGGAGTGCAGGCTTGTGCAACCACTATGGGGGTCTGTCTGGCGATATCTTAGAAATCTAGGAATAATCTTGCCTCAGGACTCAGCCATACCACTTCTGGGTATACACCCAAAGGACCTCTCACGGAGACATAGGGAAGTCTCCTCATCTATGTTCATAGCAGCCTTATTTGTAATAGCTAGAAATTGGAAACAACACAGATGTCCCTCAACTGAGGAATGGATTAAAAAATTGTGGTACATCTATACAATGGAATATTACTCAGCTATAAGAAACAATGAAATCATGCAATTTGCAACCAAATGGATGGATCTAGAGGAGCTCATCCTGAGTGAGCTAACCCAGTCTCAGAAGGATGCACATGGCATCTATTCACTTATAGTAGGATTTTAACTATATCGTACAGGATATCTGTACTACAACCAACACACCAAAAGGAACATGGACATAATTTTTTTTATCTTTTTCTTTTTCCTTCTTTTTTTATTTTTTCTTTTTCCTTTTCCCTTCTCTTTTTCCTCTCTTTTTTTGTGGATATTCTTTGTTTTTGTGGGTTTGTGTGTTTGTTGGTCTTTTTTTTTTAGTATTCCCCCAGTAGCAATGAGACACCATTCACTGGCAGTACTGCCTCGTAGGCCCCCGGAGAATGAAGAGGCTCTTGGCCCTCATATGACTCCTGATCTGTGGTGAGAGACTGTTAGGCAGGGACACTCCATCCCAGAGGAACAAGACGGAAGGGTCAGGGGGTAGAGCATGGGAGGGTGTGGCTGGGAAGCGGGAAAAGAGGACAATATGATAAGGATGTAACCTGAAGCAACAAACAAATAAATTTATTAACTAAAAAAAAAAAAAAAAAAAAAGGCAGGTGGTAGGGCTGAAACACTGTGAATGGAATAGAGGATACAACCATTTGGCCTGATTTTGCAGACCTCCAGGTGTCGAGAAGACGTGCAGCTAAGGTAAAATACAAGAGAATTGTGGTATTGGCCCATGCCTTTGACTTCAGCGGAGACGGGGGGAACACCGTAGAGTTGGTGGTCTTATGTATTCTGGAGTCATACAGAGCAGGGTGGTGAGGGTGCATACTCTTGGTCCCACCATTCAAGAAGAGTACACCCTTGGTCCCAGCTCCCAGCACACTGGAGACAGAAATGGGCAGATCCCGGAGCTCAGGGTCAGCCTGATGATGGGCAAACTCTAAATAGAGAAAGACTTCGATCCAGGAGTGGTGGAACACATCTTTGATCCCTTCAGATGGGAAACACAGGTCTCTGATCCCAATAATTAGAGTTCAGAGACACACACATGGGATTTGGAGGGACCTAGGTTTGGAGATTACTTACAAAAGGCCTTCTCGATGCAGGCAGATAGTCCTTTGGGATCTCAAAATATATACACCAGAGCTGGTTTAGCTCCAATGTGACAGAATGATTTCTTCTTTAACCCGGATTGAAAGATAATGCTTTGTATGTTGTCGGAAGGCCAAATTTGCTTCAGGAGAAGTACTACCTAGCCCCCCCCCCAAAAAAAGAGGGCAATTGTCCCAGGGTTGGGATTGGGGCAGGGCTCTGTTCTTATCTTTCCAGGAGAATCGAAGCGTCCATTAGGGGAGCCCGGGGACGGCTGGACAGCGGAAAACTCAGCAGAGAGCAGAATCAGGCACCAAGGAGGACGAGTGACCCAGTTGATTCTGCCTGACAGACTTCCTCAATAGCTGTCTCTATCGGGGGCCTGCAACCACCATGGCAATCCAATGTCGCTGGGACCGTTCAGCTATACACAATGCCCTGGCAGGAACCTCAGTGAAGCCTGCAAGATCAGCTTCTCCCTACAAACCCCTTAGGTCATCTAAACAGCTGAGAATAGAAGGACTGAACATAAAAGGAGTGTACTAACATTTTTAACCATTTTTTCCATTTGGGTTCGGGCCCCAAACAGGTCTACTACTACCCAAATCAGCAGGAAGTCACTTTAAGAGAGCGACTTCCCATGCCCAGAGGGTGGGAAAGGTGTTTCTCTGCCCTTCTTTTTGGTTATTTGAAGGATAACTGAAAACTCCGATATTTAGGGGAAGAGATTACAAGATGATAAATGGTCCTGTTTAATGGGTTTTGGAGGTTAGCCCCAGGGACTTCCTACTTTTCCTTTTCTGTATACTTCTTCCTCTCCTATGTAGGAGTGCATAGGCTTGAGAAAAATGAGATATAGACATAGCACAGGAAGGTCCAAGAAGAATGGGCAGATTATTGAATATGCCCTTAAACCTTTGTATATTGATACAAAATTAGTTGTTTATTTTGCTAAAGTGGTATTGACCATTGTTTATTGTGCAAAAATAAGATAGTATTGGATTACATCATTATTGATCTTTGTATATTGATTCAAAATTAAGATTATAGTTGGCCACAATGGTACTGACCCTTGTATATGGACGTAATATTAAGATTGTATTGGGCTACATAGACATTGATCTTTGTATATTGATACATAATTAAGAGTATATTTAACCACAATTGAATAGATCTTTGTATATTGATACAAAATTAAAGGTAATGCTTCCTAATGGTATCATACCTAGAGATACTTAAAAATAAAATGTGAAGCTCTGGCCTCTTGATACCAACCATCTAAAATGGTCTAGGATAGTTAAGTAAAACAAACTCCTAGTCATGCAAACATGTCACTTTGTTAGCTACTATGACAGTCTATCACTGATATTCTCTAAACTACCCAGTAATTATGTTGCTAAGAGACAAGCAACATTTGCTTTTCTAAATACAAGAGATGGATAGAGCATCTTCAAAAACCCCAAGAGATCTGCAGAATATGGCATTCAAAGATGTTATCTTAAATCAAGATTTTTTTTTGATATCGAGACATATCAACGCCTGACAGCACCCCCTATTCTACTCCAAGTACAAGATAAGCATCGAAGAATCTCCAGTGTGAGATGGTTGAATTAGTGACAAGCCTATCTCTTGGCATGAAAAAACCCCTTGAACCAACTGCAGACAGACTGCTGTCCAAAAAGGACAAAACTTGGTAGCAGGGAAGTCGACAGCCTAACTCTGCCAAGACAGGGTAGGTAAGTCCTTCATAATCCCTGCTCTACAACAAATGTCTGTCAGAGAAACAGGACCCAAAGGCTGAAGACTGATGCAGGAATGTATGGAGAGAAAATGGGAACTGTCCAGGCAGTCATTGGTATGTCCTTTCTTAGTTTTGGAAGCTGCAGGCCCTGCACTTCCTATATAAGCAAATATATTTATCCTTCTCAGGTCTCTGAGGTGGTTGAAGAATAGACAGCTAGAGTCTTATAGCTAAATTTTGAGTTGTTTAGGAATCAAGAGGGTGTTATAGATCTAAGAAGATACTCTTAAAAGTGTGTTGGAAGTTAGTATGAATGTTGAGTCAGATATAGACCTTTAAACACAAGGAGATGGTTAGATAGTAGAATGTTAAAGTCAGGGGCCAAATATGTATAAACTGGACATTGGGAAGGTATACTGGGCCATTTAACTCTCATAAATGTGGCATATTTATATCTGTTGTTTTGTATAATACTTACTGTTATAAGAGAAGGAACCATCTGTTGGACTGAAAGGGGAAACTTCTGGGGGGAAGAGGGAGGAAAGGCGGGATAGGAAGGGGGAATAGGGAGGGGTTTGTGACTGACATGTAACTTGAAGAAAAAAAAATAAAGTATTTATAAAAAAAAATCTAAAGTTACGAAAACATCTTTGAATGCCATATTCTGCAGATCTCTTGAGGTTTTTGAGGAGGCCCTATCTATCTCTTATATTAGGGTAAGCAGATGTTGCTTGTCTCTTAGCAGGTTTATTTCTGATTAGCTTAGCAGGTAACTATAATAGGCTGTCATAGTACCTAACATAATGACCAGCTTGCATAACCATTAGTTTGCTTTTCTTAATTATCCTAAACAGATTATGACAGTTAGTAGTAAAAGGCCGAAACACCACATTTCATATTTTTTCTTTACCTCCTAACCCTTCCATCCCATTTCTCTGGGGTGGGGTGTCCTTATATAACAGTCCCTCATCTCAGTTGAGAGGTGGTATGAGGGCCAAGAGCCTCTTCATTCATGGGGATCTACGAAGCAGTACCATCAGTGAAAAGTGTCTCGTTGCCCGGGAGAGAGAACTACTAAACAAACAAATCAATAAACATACAATAGATAAAAATGACTAAAAAATAGAAAAAAATATAATATATAAAAAATAAAAAATAAAAATAAGAAGTCTATATCCAAGTTCCCTTTGGTGTGTTAGTTGTAGTATTGATACCTTCTACTATATAGCTAAAATCCTACTATAAGTGAATAGATGCCATATGTGTCCTTCTGAGTCTGGGTTAGTTCACTCAGGATGAGCTTTTCTAGTTCCATCCATTTGCCTGTAAATTGCATAATTTCATTGTTCCTGATACCTGAATAATATTCCATTGTGTAGAAATACCACAGTTTTTTTTGTTTTTGTTTTTTTTAATAATTTATTTTTTATTTCTTCAAGTTACATCTCAATCACAATCCCCTCCCTACTCCCCCCTCCAGAGTCCCACCCTTCCACCCTCCCCCCCCTCAGCCCCACCATCCTCTTCCCTTCTTTTTTTTTTTTTATTTTTTAGTTTAAGGTATTTATTTTCCCCCCAACAGCTCTCCCTTTCAGTCCAAATAATGGTTCTTTTTCTTATAACTATAAACACAATACAAAACAACAGAAATAAATAGGCCACGATTATAAGAGTTATATGGCTTAGCATACATTCCCAATGTCCAGTCCATATGTATTTGGCACCTGACTTTAACATTCTACTATCTAACCATCTCCATGAGTTTAAAGTTCTATATCTAACTCAGCTTTCATACTAACTTGCCTCATAATTTTAAAAATATCTTCTTAGATCCAGAACACCCTCTTGATTCCTAAACAACTCAAAATTTAACTATGAGACTCTAG
>CAJQZJ010024949.1:0-10445 GCA_907164525.1 Lophiomys imhausi | reverse complement strand
ATTGATACAAAATTAAGATTATATTTGGCCACAGTGGTATTGACCCTTGTATATTGATGTAAAATTAAGAATGATCAGTATTGATCTTCGTATATTGATACAAAATTAAGATATTTGGCCACATTGGTATTGATCTTTGTATATTGATACAAAACTTGGTCCTTTTAATGTTGCAGTGACTCTCATTTATCTTGGAGATGGCTGCCTAGATAGTTTGCTTCACATTTATTATAGAGCTTATGAGAGAATCAATTTTGCAGTCACCACCGAAAATCCCTAACCCTAGATCTTACAGGACATTCTATTCTAGATAACTGTAAGGAAAGACAGTCTCCTCTCCCCATATACCCATCTATTTAGCAAGAGATAATTGCAATATTCTTATTTCTATACACTCCAGTTTTCATCATTTGTTCTTTAGGGAGGAAGGGATGACCTACCTGAGGAAGAAGAAATAAATGTTTTCCTGCTATGTTTTCCCAAAGGAATTCATGCCGCAGCAGTATGAGTTCTAACGCACCATGGGATAGTGAAGATAATAACTACTCAATGGGCAAAACTCCACTTAATGCGTTTCTACTTCCTGTGGTTTTTGCCCAAATTTACCACAGGGAAACTGCTTACTCTCAACATTATTTAAGTCATAAAACAAATGCTTATTATAGTCTGCAGGAAACCACACAAAATCAGAGAGAATAGACAACACAACACAAGCCTTTCATGCTATTTTCGTTATTCAAGCAGTGCCAATTTCCATGAGGACAAAAGCACACCAATTCCTTAATATGAGCACCAGCACTTGCCTATATTTTCCTCCTCGGGGAGGATTGTGAGAAGAAGCAGCATTATTCAGAACTTGTAATCTTCTTTCACTACTATTTTACACAGCATCAGATATGAATCTTTTCCACCACTCATTTGAGTTGTATGCTATTACTAATAGTTGGTATAATATAATATACAATGAAATACACTCTTTATTCTCTATATTTTAAGTTATGTAATATAACTTTAAAATGACTTCTAATTTGAAAATTAATAGTCTAATACAGACTCTTTTTCTTTTGATGTCAAAATCTAAACACAGTAAAAGGTTCATTTCAATTTTTTGTTATACACGACTATTGAATAAAATAGTATGGCATGATGTTTAATGTACTTGTTTAAATAATTCCACTCAGTACTTAAAGATAGCAATATGTATAATAAAATTGTCAATATTTCTTAAAATGTGTTTTCATTACTGTGAAATTTGACTTAAGAACTGTACATTTTATATTTCATGGTGTTGTAATCCAGGGTTCCTCTGTAAAAATCTATTCTTGTGCCATTGACGAAGGCTGATAGTTGCTGTATAGAGGAGAATAGAGAAGAGTATGAAAGCTTTGCTCTTTTATCTAACATCTTTTCTGGAATGGCTCAAAACTGGACCCAGATGATACAGTTGATAATAGCAGGTACACTCAACCTTCCAGCATGGTCTTCTCAAAGTGACTGAGCACTTTATAACAAAGCCAAAAGCCTTTAGGTAAACTACTTCTAGAGACAGGACTTAATGGTCTTTTCTTAAGGCCTAAACTCAGAAAAAAAAAAGTAGAAATTGTTTGTCAGTATTATATTCTTCACAGAAACCTGATACTCAGATTAAAGCAAGAGGAACGCATATCGGCCTCCTCATAAGAAGACTATCAAGAGGTTTTTATCTCTCTTTAACATGGCTTAATACATGGTGCTTATTATTTTCAATTATTTAATAATTTCTCTAGATGTTGGAAGATATTCTTAAATGTAGAACAATATGCACAGCAATGGGAAGTACTGTCTCTATCTAGCACTATGATCTTGATATAGCTCTCCCCGGTTGATGGGCAAAAGAACCAACAAAGTCAGGTGTCAAATGCGTATGGACTGGACATTGGGAATGTATGCTAAGCCAAGCCGTATAACTCTCATAATTGTGGCCTATTTATTTCTGTTGTTTTGTATTGTATTTATTGTTATGAGAGAAAGAACTATTTGTTGGACTGAAAGGGGGAGCTGATGGGGGGAAAAGATATACCTTAAACTAAAAAAAAAAAGGTAGAGGATGGGGGGATTGAGGGGGAAGAGGGTGGAAGGGTGAGACAGGAGGGGGGAGTAGGGAGGGGATTGTGATTGAGATGTAACTTGAAGAAATAAAAAATAAATTATAAAAAAATAAAGCAAAGCAGGCCACCAAAGAAAAAGTACTCTTCATTAGGTTCATTGTAGCCTCTTATGATGTGCAATCCTTCTCTAGTCCCTTCACCTACAATGTCTCCGGGACTGTAAGTAGTGCCGCCATATTCTCTGCTGTATCCATAGTGACTTTTTAATGATTAATAATGAAAAGTATTACTATAAATAGAAATACTTCTCATTATTAATCATTACTCCTATGGCCCTTAGCACTGTGAACTCTAATTACATGAGCCTCTGAACAGTACAATCTCCCACTCTTGTCCATTTTAAGTTCCACCCCTTCTTCCTCCTTTCTCTTCTTGGTTTATTACATTTAATAATGAACACAACAATGAACATACCAATCATTGATTCAGTTGTTTGCACAAAGTAGGTATAATAAAAATGTCCCCAGAATGTATTTAAAAAGGAAAACTGTTATTCTAGAGATTTTGTGTATTTTCTTCCATAAAAGATTGAAAAATAAGCTTTCCTTACAGCTGATTCCTTTATGAGACTGTCATCTTTCTTGGCTCACACTGTCAGAATGTCCAGCAAATCTAGATTACTGGGATAAAACAATACACCATATTCTACGATGGGAAGTTTAAAGATGTTACTACATATCTAAACTGCTTTCATTTTATTATGGCATATACACTTTTGAGCATACAAGAGGATTATATTATATGAATGTTAAATAAACTAGCTTTCTCAAATTGAACCAACTCTTAGACTATACAAAGAAATCACAGTGAATATATTTCTTCAAAAGAATCAGAGGATATTAGAATTGATACTTTCATCCCATTCAGAGGTACTAATAGGTCACAATGAAAGTCTAGTTCATTTAAATATTCAATCAAATTGACCCCAGTAACTGTACAAAAGATAATTCTCTGTCAAATTTTAGAATCAATTTATTTGACCAACATTTTTTAGGATATATACTAGCCAGACTGAGCCCTGATTCAAATATCATACCATACCAATGTTCTGAGAGGTTTTTAAAAAATATTTATTTATTTACTCATTACACCCCGATCACAGCCCTCTCTCTCCCCCCTCCCAATCCCATCCTCCCACCCTTTTCCCCCTCTTCTTCCTTTCCTTCTCCTTAGGTGGGGAGACCCACAAATATCAAGCTCCCTTGGTTTATTAGTCACCTGAGTGCTAAAAGCTTCTTTTTGCCCTGGGGCCCAACATGGAATCCCAGCTAGAGAGTAAGGTGTTCCTCTAACAGGCAACAGAGAGAATACATAACAGACACCAGCACCCCTCCGCTTGCTGAAAGATCTGTATGAAGACCAAGTTGCCTATCATCAATATATGTATGGGGGAGTCTAAGTCTAGTCTAAACTTCTTTTTTTTTTTATAAATACTTTTTTTTTCTTCAAGCTACATCTCAGTCACAACCCCCTCCCTATTCCCCCTTCCTATCCCGCCCTTCCACCCTCTTCCCCCCAGAAGTTTCCCCTTTCATTCCAACAGATGGTTCCTGCTCTTATAAGAGTAAGTATTATACAAAACAACAGATATAAATATGCCACATTTATGAGAGTTAAATGGCCCAGTATACCTTCCCAATGTCCAGTTTATACATATTTGGCCCCTGACTTTAACATTCTACTATCTAACCATCTCCATGAGTTTAAAGGTCTATATGTGACTCAACATTCATACTAACTTGCAACACATTTTTAAGAGTATCTTCTTAGATCTATAACACCCTCTTGATTCCTAAACAACTCAAAATTTAACTATGAGACTCTAGCTGTCTATTCTTCAACCACCTCAGAGACCTGAGAGGGATAAATATATCTGCTTATATAGGAAGTGCAGGGCCTGCAGCTTCCAAAACTAAGAAAGGACATACCAATGACTGCCTGGACAGTTCCCATTTTCTCTCCATACATTCCTGCATCAGTCTTCAGCCTTTGGGTCCTGTTTCTCTGACAGACATTTGTTGTAGAGCAGGGAGACGTACCTACCCTGTCTTGGCAGAGTTAGGCTGTCGACTTCCCTGCTACCAAGTTTTGTCCTTTTTGGACAGCAGTCTGTCTGCAGTTGGTGCAAGGGGTTTTTTCATGCCAAGAGACAGGCTTGCCACTAATTCAACCATCTTACAGTGGAGGTTCTTCGATGGTTATCTTCTACTTGGAGTAGAATAGGGGGTGCTGTCAGGTGCAGATATGTCTCGATATCAAAAAAAAAGAAAAGAAAATCTTAATTTAAGATAACATCTTTGAATGCCATATTCTGCAGATCTCTTGGGGTTTTTGAAGATGCCCTATCCATCACTTGTATTTAGATAAGCAAATGTTGCTTGTCTCTTAGCAACTTGTTTACTGGGTAGTTTAGAGAATATCTGTGATAGACTGTCATAGTAGCTAACAAAGTGACATGTTTGCATGACTAGGAGTTTGTTTTACTTAACTATCTTAGACCGTTTTAGACAGTTGGTATCAAGAGGCCAGAGCTTCACATTTTATTTTTAAGTATCTCTAGGTATGATACCATTAGGAAGCGTTACCTTTAATTTTGTATCAATATACAAAGATCTATTCAATTGTGGTTAAATATACTCTTAATTATGTATCAATATACAAAGATCAATGCCTAAGTAGCCCAATACAATTTTAATATTACGTCCATATACAAGGGTCAATACCATTGTGGCCAACTGTAATCTTAATTTTGTATCAATATACAAAGATCAATACCGATGTAATCCAATACAATCTTATTTTTGTACAATAAACAATGGTCAATACCACTTTAGCCTAATAAACTACTAATTTTGTATCAATATACAAAGGTATAAGGGCATATTCAATAATCTGCCCCTTCTTCTTGGACCTTCCTGTGCTATGTCTATATCTCATTTTTCTCAAGTCTATGCACTCCTACATAGGAGAGGAAGAAGGATACAGCAAAGGAAAAGTAGGAAGTCCCTGGGGCTAACCTCCAAAACCCATTAAAAAGGACCATTTATCAGCTTGTAATCTATTCCCTTAAATATCGGAGTTTTCAGTTATCCTTCAAATAACCAAAAAGAAGGGCGGAGAAACATCTTCCCCACCCTCTGGGCATGGGACGTCACTCTCTTAAAGTGACTTCCTGCTGATTTGGGTCATAGTAGACCTGTTTGGGGCCCAAACTCAAATGGAAAAAAATGGTTAAAAATGTTAGTACAATCCTTTTATGTTCAGTCCTTCTGTTCTCAGCTGTTTAGATGACCTAAGGGGTTTGTAGGCAGAAGCTGATTTGCAGGCTTCACTGAGGTTCTGGCAGGGGCATTGTGTAGTGCTGAATGGTCCCAGTGACATTGGATTGCCGTGGTGATTGCAGGCCCCCCGATGGAGACAGCAATTGAGGAAGTCTACCATGCAGAATCAACTGGGTCACTCGTCCTCCTTGGTGCCTGATTCTGCTCCCTGCTGAGGTTTCCTCTGTCCAGGTATCCCCGGGCTCCCCTAATGGAGGTTTCGGTTCTCCTGGAAAGATAAGAACAGAGCCCTGCCCCAATCCCAACCCTGGGACAATTGCCCTCTTTTTTTTTTGGGGGGGGGGGGGCTAGGTAGTACTTCTCCTGAAGCAAATTTGGCCTTCCGACAACATACAAAGCGTTATCTTTCAATTCGGGCAATTCGGGTTAAAGAAGAAATCATTCTGTCACCTTGGAGCTAAACCAGCTCCAGTGTATATATTTTGAGATCCCAACAGGCAAACTGCCTACATCGAGAAGGCCTTTTGTAAGTAGCCTCCAAACCTAGGTACCTCCAAATCCCATGTGTGTGTCTCTGAACTCTAATTATTGGGATCAGAGAACTGTGTTTCCCATCTGAAGGGATCAAAGATGTGTTCCACCACTCCTGGATCGAAGTCTTTCTCTATTTAGAGTTTGCCCTGCATCAGGCTGACCCTGAGCTCTGGGATCTGCCCGTTTCTGTCTCCAGTGTGCTGGGAGCTGGGACCAAAGGTGTACTCTTCTTGAATGGTGGGACCAAGAGTATGCACCCTAACCACCCCGCTCTGTATGACTCCAGAATACATAAGACCACCAACTCTACGGTGCTCCCCCAGTCTCAGCTGAAGTCAAAGGCATGGGCCAACACCACAATTCTCTTGTATTTTACCTTAGCTCCACGTCTTCTCGACACCTGGAGGTCTGCAAAACCAGGCCGAATGGCTGTATCTTCTATTCCAATTCACAGTGTTTCAGCCCTGCCACCTGCCCCTTTTCTTTTTTTTTTTAAGTTAATAAATTTATTTGTTTGTTGCTTCAGGTTACATCCTTATCATATTGTCCTCTTTTTCCGCTTCCCAGCCCCACCCTCCCATGCTCTACCCCCTGACCCTTCCGTCTTGTTCCTCTGGGGTGGAGTGTCCCTGCCTAACAGTCTCTCACCACAGATCAGGAGTCATATGAGGGCCAAGAGCCTCTTCATTCACCGGGGGCCTATGAGGCAGTACTGCCAGTGAAAGGTGTCTCCTTGCTACTGGGGGAATACTAAAAAAAAGACCAACAAACACACAAACCCACAAAAATGAAGAATATCAACAAAAAAGAGAGGAAAAAGAGAAGGGAAAAGGAAAAAGAAAAAGGAAATAAAAGAAGGAAAAAGAAAAAGATAAAAAAAAAATTTATGTCCATGTTCCTTTTGGTGTGTTGGTTGTAGTACAGATATCCTGTACGATATAGCTAAAATTCTACTATAAGTGAATAGATGCCATGTGCATCCTTCTGAGACTGGGTTAGCTCACTCAGGATGAGCTTCTCTAGATCCATCCATTTGGTTGCAAATTGCATGATTTCACTGTTTCTTATAGCTGAGTAATATTCCATTGTATAGATGTACCACAATTTTTTAATCAATTCTTCAGTTGAGGGACATCTGGGTTGTTTCCAATTTCTGGCTATTACAAATAAGGCTGCTATGAACATAGATGAGGAGACTTCCCTATGTCTCCATGAGAGGTCCTTTGGGTGTATACCCAGAAGTGGCTGGGTCCTGAGGCAAGGTTATTCCTAGATTTCTAAGATATCGCGAGACAGACATCCATAGTGGTTGCACAAGCCTGCACTCCCACCAGCAATGGAGTAGGGTTCCCCTTTCTCCACACCCTCGCCAGCATGCGCTATCATTTGAGCTCTTTATCTTAGCCATTCTACCAGGTGTTATGTGGAATCTCAGGGATGTCTTGAGTTGCATTTCTCTGATGATTAAGGATGTTGAACATTTCTTCAGGTGTCTCTCAGCCCTTAGGGATTCCTCCTTTGTGAATTCTCTATTTAGCTCCATATCCCATTTTTTGATTGGATTATTTGGTTTCTTGGCATTTAGTTTCTTGAGTTCTTTGTAGATTTTAGATAATAGCCCTCTATCAGATGTGGGGTTGGTGAAGATTTTCTCCCAGTCTGTTGGTTGCCGTTTTGTTCGAATGACAGTGTCCTTTGCCTTACAGAAGCTTTTCAGTTTCATGAGGTCCCATTTATTGATTGTTGATCTCAGGTCCTGAGCTGTTGGTGTTCTGTTCAGGAAGTTGTCACCTGTGCCAATGAGTTCGAGGGTTTCTCCTATTTTTTCTACTTGTATATTTAGTGTGTCCGGCTTTATGTTAAGGTCTTTGATCCACTTGGATTTAAGTTTGGTACAAGGTGATAGGTATGGGTCTAATTTCATTCTTTTGCAAGTGGACATCCAGTTGGACCAGCACCATTTGTTGAAGATGCTGTCCTTCTTCCATTGTGCGTTTTTGGCTTCTTTGTCAAAGATTAGTTGGCCATAGGTGTGTGGATCCATGTTTGGGTCTTCAATTCGATTCCATTGATCCACTGGTCTGTTTCTATACCAGTACCATGCTGTTTTTATTACTGTTGCTCTGTAGTACAGCTTGAAATCTGGGATGGTGATACCTCCAGATGTTTTTTTCATTGTACAGGATTGATTTAGCTATTCTGGGTTTTTTGTTGTTCCATATGAAGTTGAGAATAGCTTTTTCCAGGTCTATAAAGAATTGTGTTGGTATTTTGATAAGAATTGCATTAAATCTATATATTGCTTTTGGTAGGATAGCCATTTTTATTATGTTGATCTTACCTATCCATGAGCATGGGAGATCTTTCCATCTTCTAAAGGCCTCTTCCATTTCTTTCATCAGGGGCTTGAAGTTCTTGTTATATAGGTCCTTTACATGCTTGGTTAGAGTTACCCCCAGGTATTTTATGTTGTTTGTGGCTATTGTGAAGGGGGTTGTTTCCCTTATTTCTTTCTCGGTATATTTGTTTGTTGTATAAAGAAGGGCTTCTGATTTTTTTTGAGTTAATTTTGTATCCAGCCACCTTGCTGAAGTTGTTTATCAGCTGTAGGAGTTCTTTGGTGGAGTTTTTGGGGTCGCTTATGTATACTAACATATCATCTGCGAATAGGGATAATTTGACTTCTTCATTTCCAATTTTTATCCCTTTCATCTCCTTTAGTTGTCTTATTGCTCTAGCAAGGACTTCAAGTACTATATTGAAGAGATATGGTGAAAGTGGACATCCTTGTCTTGTCCCTGAGTTTAGAGGAAATGCTTCAAGCTTCTCTCCATTTAATTTGATTTTGGCTACTGGCTTGCTGTATATTGCCTTTATTATTTCTAGGTATGGTCCTTGTATGCCCGTTCTCTCCAGAACTTTTAGCATGAAGGGGTGTTGGATTTTGTCAAATGTTTTTCTACATCTAGTGAGATTATCATGTGGTTTTTTTCTTTCATCTTGTTTATGTGGTGAATTACATTGATAGACTTTCGTATATTGAACCATCCCTGCATTCCAGGGATGAAGCCTACTTGATCATGGTGTATGATACTTTTGATGTGTTCTTGAATTCGGTTTGCTAGTATTTTATTAAGTATTTTTGCATCTATGTTCATGAGGGAGATTGGTCTGAAGTTCTCTTTCTTTGTTGGGTCTTCGTGTGGTTTAGGAATCAGAATGACAGTGGCCTCATAGAATGAGTTTGGCAGTGTTCTTTCTGTTTCTATGTGGTGGAAGAGTTTGAAAAGTAATGGTGTTAGTTCCCCTTTGAAGGTCCTGTAGAATTCCGTGCTAAAGCCATCTGGCCCTGGGCTTTTTTTGGTTGGGAGATTATTAATGACTGTTTCTATTTCCTTGGGTGTTATTGCACTGTTTAAGCTGTTAATCTGATTTTGATTTAGTTTTGGTAGGTGGAATTTATTGAGGAAATTGTCCATTTCGCTTAGGTTTTCAAATTTAGTGGAATATAGATTTTTAAAGTAATGCCCAAATATTTTCTGGATCTCCTCAATGTCTGTTGTTATTTCTCCCTTTTCGTTTCTGATTTTGTTGATTTGGGTTCTTTCCCTTTGCCTTTTAGTTAATTTGGCTAGGGGTCTGTCTATTTTGTTGATTTTCTCAAAGAACCAACTCTTGGTTTCATTGATTCTTTGTATAGTTCTTTTTGATTCTAAGTTGTTGATTTCAGCTCTAAGTTTGATGATTTCCTGTCTTCTGCTCTTCTTGGGAGTGTTTGTTTCTTTTTTTTCCAATTCACCCAGCTTAGCTGTTAGTTCACTAATATGAGCTGTCACAATTTTCTTTTTGAAAGCACTTAGTGCTATGAACTTTCCTCAAAGCACACCTTTCAATGCATCCCATAGGTTTGCGTATGTTGTGTCTTCATTGTCGTTGGATTTTAAGAAGTCTTTGATTTCCTTCTTTATTTCTTCCCTGACCCAGTGGTCATCCAGTAAGAAGCTGTTCAATTTTCATGTGTGTGTAGGCTTTCTGTTGATTCTTTTGCTGTTGAAGACCAGCTTTATTCCGTGGTGTTCTGATAAGATACAAGGTGTTATTTCAATTTTCTTGTATCTATTGAGACTATCCTTGTGACGAACTATGTGGTCGATTTTGGAGAAGGTTCCGTGGGGTGCTGAGAAAAAGGTGTATTTCTTTGTGTTTGGGTGAAACGTTCTGTAGATATATGTTAGGTCCATTTGTTTCATGATCTCTGTTAGACTCAATATTTCTCTGTTTGTCTTCTGTCTTGATGATCTGTCCATTGTTGTGAGTGGGGTGTTGAAGTCTCCCACTACTAATGTGGTGTGATCGACGTGCGTTTTAAGTTTTAGAAGTGTTTCTTTTATGAAATAGGTGCCTTTGTATTTGGGGCATAGATGTTCAGTATTGAGATTTCCTCTTGATGAATATTCCCTTTAATGAGTATATAGTGCCCTTC
>CAJQZJ010024943.1:1725-12715 GCA_907164525.1 Lophiomys imhausi | reverse complement strand
TTAAGAAATTAATGGTGTTTGTTATAAGTGAATTTAGTAATAAATAAGTGTTAAATAATAATTTAAAAGTTCGGTTTCATCCTACTTTAAAAATCTATACTCCACCAAAAATGAAAACTTAAGTGAAATGGACAATTTTCTTGATAGATTCTGCCCACAGAAGCTAAATCAAGATCAGATTAACAGATTAAACAGCCCTATAACCCCTAGGGAAATAGAAACAGTCATTGAAAATCTCCGAACCAAAAAAAGCCCAGGGCCAGATGGTTTCAGCACAGAATTCTACCAGACCTTCAAAGAAGAGCTAATACCAATACTCTTCAAACTCTTTCACAAAATAGAATCAGAGAGAACACTGCCAAACTCATTCTGTGAGGCCACAGTTACCCTGATTCCTAAACTACACAAAGACCCAACAAAGAAAGAGAATTTCAGACAAATCTCCCTCATAAACATAGATGCAAAAATACATAATAAAATACTAGCAAACCGAATCCAAGAACACATCAAAAGTATCATACACCATGATCAAACAGGCTTCATCCCAGGAATGCAGGGATGGTTCAATATATGAAAATCCATCAAAGTAATTCACCACATAAACAAGATGAAAAACAAAACAAAACACATGATTACCTCGTTAGATGCAGAAAAAGCATTTGACAAAATCCAACACCCCTTCATGCTAAAAGTCCGGGAGAGAATGGGCATACAAGGACCATATCTGGAATTAATAAAGGCAATATACAGGAAGCTAGTAGCCAACATCAAAGTAAATGGAGAGAAACCTGAAGCATTTCCTCTAAACTCAGGAACAAGACAAGGATGCCCACTTTCGCCATATCTCTTCAATATAGTACTTGAAGTTCTTGCTAGAGCAATAAGACAACTAAAGGAAATCAAAGGGATAAACATTGGAAATGAAGAAGTCAAATTATCCCTATTCGCAGATGATATGTTAGTATACATAAGCGACCCCAAAAACTCCACCAAAGAACTCTTACAGCTGATAAACAACTTCAGCAAGGTGGCTGGATACAAAATTAACTCAAAAAAATCAGAAGCCCTTCTTTATACAAGAAACAAATATACCGAAAAAGAAATAAGGGAAACAACCCCCTTCACGATAGCCACAAACAACATAAAATACCTGGGGGTAACTCTAACCAAGCATGTAAAGGACCTATATAACAAGAACTTCAAGTCCCTGAAGAAAGAAATGGAAGAGGCCTTTAGAAGATGGAAAGATCTCCCATGCTCATGGATAGGTAGGATCAACATAATAAAAATGGCCATCCTACCAAAAACAACATACAGATTCAATTCAATTCCTATCAAAATACCAACACAATTCCTTATAGACCTGGAAAAAGGTATTCTCAATGTCATATGGAACAACAAAAAACTCAGAGGAGCTAAATCAATCCTGTACAATAAAAAAAAAAAAAAACACGAGGTATCACTATCCCAGATTTCATGCTGTACTACAGAGCAATAGTAATAAAAACAGCATGTTACTGATATAGAAACAGACCAGTAGATCAATGGAATTGAATTGACGACCCAGAAATGAACCCACACACATATGGTCACCTAATTTTTCACAAAGAAGCCAAAACCATACAAATGGAAAAAGTACAGCATCTTCAACAAATGGTGCTGGTCCAACTGGATGCCGACATGTAAAAGAATGAAGTTAGACCCATACTTATCACCTTGTACAAACATCCAAGTGGACCAAAGACCTTAACATAAGGTTGGTCACACTAAATCTACTAGAAGAGAAAGTGGGAAAAACCCTCGAACTCATTGGCACAGGTGACAACTTACTAAACAGAGCACCAACAGCTCAGGACTTGAGACCAACAATCAATAAATGGGACCTTATGAAACTGAAAAGCTTCTGTAAGGCAAAAGACACTGTCATTCGAACCAAACAGCAGCCTACAGATTGGGAAAAAAATCTTCACCAACCTCACATCTGACAAAGGGCTAATATCCAAAATTTATAAAGAACTCAAGAAATTAAATCCCAAGAAACCAAATAATCCAAATACAAAATGGGGAAAAGAGCTAAACAGAGAATTCACAAAGGAGGAATTCCTAAAGGCTAAGAGACACTTGATGAAATGCTCAGAATCCTTAATCATCAGAGAAATGAAACTCAAGACGACTCTAAGATTCCATCTCACCCCTGTCAGAATGGCTAAGTTCAAAAGCTCAAATGACAGCACATGCTGGTGAGGGTGTGGAGAAAGGGGAACACTCCTCCACTGCTGGTGGGAGTGCAGGCTTGTGCAACCACTATGGAGGTCAGTCTGGCAATATCTTAAAAAACTTGGAATAGTTCTTCCTCGGGACCCAGCCATAACACTTCTGGGTATACATTCAAATGATTCCTCACCAAATCAGAAGGAAGTTGCCTCATCTATATTCATATCAGCCTTATTTGTAATAGCTAGAAACTGGAAACAACCCAGATGTCTCTCAAGTGAAGAATGCATTAAAAAACTATGGTATCTCTACACAATGGAATACTACTCAGCTATCAGAAACAAGGAAATTATGCAATTTGCAGCCAAATGGATGGAACTAGAGAAGCTCATCCTGAGTGAGCTAACCCAGACTCAGAAGGATGCACATGGAACCTATTCAGTTATAGTCAGATTTTAGCTATATAGTACAGTATATCTATACTACAACCAACGTACCAAAGGGAACATGGACATACACTTTTTGTTTGTTTGCTTTCTCTCCCTGTCACTGAGACACTTTTCCCTGGTGGTAATGCCTTGTAGGCCACCAGTGTATGAGGAGGCTCCTGGCCCTCATATGCCTGCTGAACTGGGGTGGGGGAATCTTATGTAGGGATACTCCACTCCAGAGGAGTGGGATGGAAGGATTAGGGGTAGAGGGTGGTAGGGCGGAACTGGGAAGGGTGGAAAGAGGACACTATGATGGAGATGTAACCTGAAGCAATAAATAAATAAATTTAAAATTTAAAAAATGCCTACAGGCCTGCCTAGAGCCTGATCACCTCGAGGCATTTCCTCAATTGAGGGTTCCTCCTTTTAGATGACTACAGCTCATGTCAAATTGATATAACACTACCCAACCAGGACTGGGGTTTACCATATGGCTAAAAGGACATAACTCTCTCAGGTCCCTCATCCAGAATGTGACAGGAAGTTCCAGATAATTATGTTTCATTATGTCATGGGGAAAGAGCAGGGATCCAGTGTCAGGAAGGGTACAATGGGTATAAATGATATTATCAAGCTTTAATGCATCAGATGTTCTACCTACAAAATACCTGATAGGATGATTTAATGCTAAACAGTCTAGAATTATCTCATTAGAATGCCTCTTACATTACCCATCTTACCAGAATCTCTCTAAATTTTGGAAAACTTATCTGTCTTTTTAAAAAATAAATTAGGGAAACAACACTCTTCACAATAGCCACAAACAATATAAAGTACCTGGGGATAACTCTAACCAAGCAAGTGAAAGACATGTATGACAAGAAATTCAAGTCCTTGAAGAAAGAAGTTGAAGAGGACATCAGAAGATAGACATATCTTCCATTCTCATGGATAGGTAGGATCAACATAATAAAAAATCCATCCTGCAAAAAGCAATATACAGATTCAATGCAATTCCTATCAAATTACCAACACAATTCTCTATAGACCTGGAAAAAATTCTCAACTTCATATGCAATAACAGCAACAACAACAAAAATCAATCCTGTACAATAAAAAAAAATCTGGAGGCATCATCATCCCAGATTTCAAGCTATTCTACAGAGCAATAGTAATAAAAACAGCATGGTACTTGTATAGAAACAGAACAGTGGATCAACGGAATCGAATTGACGACCCAGAAATGAACCCACACACCTATGGTCACTTAAATTTTGTCGAAGAAGTCAAAACCATAAAATGGAAAAAGGACAGCATCTTCTACAAATGGTGCTGCTCTAACTGGATGTTGACATGTAAAAGAATGAAATTAGACTCATACTTACCAACTTGCATAAAACTTAAGTCCAAGTGGATCAAAGACCTTAACATAAAACTCAATACACTAAATCTAATAGAAGAGAAAGGGAAAAGTTCAAACCCATTGGCACAGGTGAAAACTTTCTGAACAGAACACTGATAGCTCAGGCTCTAAGACCAACAATCAATAAATGAGACCTCATGAAACTGAAAAGCTTCTGTAAGGCAAAGGACACTGTCGATAGAAAAAAACGGCAACCTACAGATTGGGAAAAGTCTTTACCAACCCCACTTCTGAACTTATCTGGTTATCTAAAATTATACTCCTACAGGGGTCTCTGGTGGGGATTATATTCTAGGCTAGTCACAAAGTAAAACACATTCTACTAACATCTTCATATGCCTTCCCAGTAGGGCCTGTGTTTCCCAGGGGCACATGAGAATACACGATGGTACCTGAGAAGACATGAAATTGCCCAAGAATGCTTGAAAGCCTCATGGAACATGGAAACATCTGTGAGTCCTCAGAATGCTCAAGGATGGTTGAGAGCCAAGAGTTCCCTAAGTTCACCTCTAAGAGTGCCAGAGAGCACTTGGGAGAGAACTTGGGAGAATTGAAAGTACTTGGAAGAACCAAAGAGCTGGGAGCACCTGAGAGTGCTTCAGAGACTTGCAAGTTCCTGGGGGCCTGTGATGACACCTGAAACAGAGCTGCTACAAGAGACTGGGAAAACCTCCAGGTCCTGAACAGAACTCAAGAACCACCTGTGTGCCTGAGGACTCCAGAGAGTTCCCGGCTCCACTCCTTTCTTGCACTGTAGCAAGGAGGAATATGTACCCTGCCATGTACCTGTGTTTCGTGGATGGCAGCCACTGGTTGGTTAAAGCAAACAGAGGATTCAGGTGTGTGTGTGCGTGTGTGTGTGTGTGTGTGTGTTCAACTGACACAAAAACATCCACCTGAAGACATACAACTCTTAGTCTAAAACTGAAAGCTTCTGTGACTCATGGACAAAAGCAAGATAGTGAGCACATGTTGAGGGCAGTGGTTTATGTTACCCTCTCCTTTCCTGTCCAGATAGTTGTAGCCAGAGAATTCTAAAACATGTTTAATAAACCTCTTTTCTCTTTTTTCCTCTTTTTTTTATTTAAATACTTTATTTTTTTTCTTCAAGTTACATCTCAGTAACAACCCCCTCCCTGTTCCCCCTTCCTATCCCGCCCTTCCACCCTCTTCCCCCCAAAAGTTTCCCCTTTCAGTCCAACAGATGGATCCTTCTCTTATAACAGTAAGTATTATACAAAACAACATATATAAATATGCCACATTTATGAGAGTTAAAAGGCCCAGTATACCTTCCCCATGTCCAGTTTATACATATTTGGACCCTGACTTTAACATTCTACTATCTAACCATCTCCATGAGTTTAAAGGTCTATATGTGACTCAACATTCATACTAACTTGCAACACACTTTTAAGAGTATCTTCTTAGATCTATAACACCCTCTTGATTCCTAAACAACTCAAAATTTAACTATGAGACTCTAGCTGTCTATTCTTCAACCACCTCAGAGACCTGAGAGGGATAAATATATTTGCTTATATAGGAAGTGCAGGGCCTGCAGCTTCCAAAACTAAGAAAGGACATACCAATGACTGCCTGGACAGTTCCCATTTTCTCTCCATACATTCCTGCATCAGTCTTCAGCCTTTGGGTCCTGTTTCTATGACAGACATTTGTTGTAGAGCAGTGATTATGAAGGACTTACCTACCCTGTCTTGGCAGAGATAGGCTGTCGACTTCCCTGCTACCAAGTTTTGTCCTTTTTGGACAGCAGTCTGTCTGCAGTTGGTGCAAGGGGTTTTTTCATGCCAAGAGATAGGCTTGCCACTAATTCAACCATCTTACAGTGGAGGTTCTTCGATGCTTATCTTCTACTTGGAGTAGAATAGGGGGTGCTGTCAGGCGCTGATATGTCTCGATATCAAAAAAAAATCTTGATTTAAGATAACATCTTTGAATGCCATATTCTGCAGATCTCTAGGGGTTTTTGAAGATGCCCTAACCATCTCTTGTATTTAGATAAGCAAATGTTGCTTGTCTCTTAGCAACTTGATTACTGGGTAGTTTAGAGAATATCTGTGATAGAATGTCATAGTAGCTAACAAAGTGACATGTTTGCATGACTAGGAGTTTGTTTTACTTAACTATCCTAGACCCTTTTAGATGGTTGGTATTAAGAGGTTAGAGCTTCACATTGAATTTTTAAGTATCTCTAGGTATGATACCATTAGGAAGCGTTACCTTTAAATTTGTATCAATATACAAAGATCTATTCAATTGTGGTTAAATATACTCTTAATTATGTATCAATATACAAAGATCAATGCCTATGTAGCCCAATACAATCTTAATATTACGTCCATATGCAAGGGTCAATACCATTGTGGCCAACTATAATCTTAATTTTGTATCAATATACAAAGATCAATACCGATGTAATCCAGTACAATCTTATTTTTGCACAATAAACAATGGTCAATACCACTTTAGCCAAATAAACTACTAATTTTGTATCAATATACAAAGGTATAAGGACATATTCAATAATCTGCCCCTTCTTCTTGGACCTTCCTGTGCTATGTCTATATCTCATTTTTCTCAAGCCCATGCACTCCTACATAGGAGAGGAAGAAGGATACAGAAAAGGAAAAGTAGGAATTCCCTGGGGCTAACCTCCAAAACCCATTAAGAGAGGACCATTTATCAGCTTGTAGTCTCTTCCCCTAAATATCAGAGTTTTCAGTTATCCTTCAAATAACCAAAAAGAAGGGCAGCAAAACACCTTCCCCACCCTCTGGGCATGGGACGTCGCTCTCTTAAAGTGACTTCCTGCTGATTTGGGTCGTAGTAGACCTGTTTGGGGCCCGAACCCAAATGGAAAAAATGGTTAAAAATGTTAGTACAATCCTTTTATGTTCAGTCCTTCTGTTCTCAGCTGTTTAGATGACCTAAGGGGTTTGTAGGCAGAAGCTGATCTTGCAGGCTTCACTGAGGTTCCTGCCGGGGCATTGTGTAGAGCTGAACGGTCCCAGTGACATTGGATTGCTGTGGTGGTTGCAGGCCCCCGATGGAGACAGCTATTGAGGAAGTCTGCCAGGCAGAATCAACTGGGTCACTCGTCCTCCTTGGTGCCTGATTCTGCTCTCTGCTGAGGATTCCGCTGTCCAGCCATCCCCGGGCTCCTCTAATGGACGCTTTGATTCTCCTGGAACGATAAGAACAGAGCCCTGCCCCAATCCCAACCCTAGGACAATTGCCCTCTTTTTTTTGGGGGGGGAGGGGGTGGGGGGGGCTAGGTAGTACTTCTCCTGAAGCAAATTTGGCCTTCTGACAACATACAAAGCGTTATCTTTCAATCTGGGTTAAAGAAGAAATCATTCTGTCACCTTGGAGCTAAACCAGCTCTAGTGTATATATTTTGAGATCCCAAAGGACAATCTGCCTGCATCGAGAAGGCCTTTTGTAAGTAGCCTCCAAACCTAGGTCCCTCCAAATCCCATGTGTGTGTCTCTGAACTCTAATTATTGGAATCAGGGACCTGTGTTTCCCATCTGAAGGGATCAAAGATGTGTTCCACCACTCCTGGATCGAAGTCTTTCTCTATTTAGAGTTTGCCCTGCATCAGGCTGACCCTGAGCTCCGGGATCTGCCCGTTTCTGTCTCCAGTGTGCTGGGAGCTGGGACCAAGGGTGTACTCTTCTTGAATGGTGGGACCAAGAGTATGCACCCTCACCACTCCGCTCCGTATGACTCCAGAATACATAAGACCACCAACAATACGGTGCTCCGCCCCCCGGTCTCTGCTGAGGTCAAAGGCATGGGCCAATACCACAATTCTCTTGTATTTTACCTTAGCTCCACGTCTTCTCTACACCTGGAGGTCTGCAAAACCAGGCCGAATGGCTGTATCCTCTATTCCATTCACAGTGTTTCAGCCCTGCCCCTTGCCTTTTTTTTTTTTTTAGTTAATAAATTTATTTGTTTGTTTCTTCAGGTTACATCCTTATCATATTGTCCTCTTTTCCCGCTTCCCAGCTCTACCCTCCCATGCTCTACCCCCTGACCCTTCCGTCTTGTTCCTCTGGGGTGGAGTGTCCCTGCCTAACAGTCTCTCACCACAGATCAGGAGTCATATGAGGGCCAAGAGCCTCTTCATTCACCAGGGACCTACGAGGCAGTACTGCCAGTGAAAGGTGTCTCCTTGCTACTGGGGGAATACTAAAAAAAAAAGACCAACAAACACACAAACCCACAAAAACAAAGAATATCAACAAAAAAAGAGAGGAAAAAGAGAAGGGAAAAGGAAAAAGAAAAAAGAAAAAAAGAAGGAAAAAGAAAAAGATAAAAAAAAAATTATGTCCATGTTCCTTTTGGTGTGTTGGTTGTAGTACAGATATCCTGTACGATATAGTTAAAATCCTACTATAAGTGAATAGATGCCATGTGCATCCTTCTGAGACTGGGTTAGCTCACTCAGGATGAGCTCCTCTAGATCCATCCATATGGTTGCAAATTGCATGATTTCATTGTTTCTTATAGCTGAGTAATACTCCATTGTATAGATGTACCACAATTTTTTAATCCATTCTTCAGTTGAGGGACATCTGGGTTGTTTCCAATTTCTAGCTATTACAAATAAGGCTGCTATGAACATAGATGAGGAGACTTCCCTATGTCTCCGTGAGAGGTCCTTTGGGTGTATACCCAGAAGTGGTATGGCTGGGTCCTGAGGCAAGGTTATTACCAGATTTCTAAGATATCGCCAGACAGACCTCCATAGTGGTTTCACAAGCCTGCACTCCCACCAGCAATGGAGTAGGGTTCCCCTTTCTCCACACCCTCACCAGCATGTGCTATCATTTGAGCTCTTTATCTTAGCCATTCTAACAGGTGTTAGGTGGAATCTCAGGGACATCTTGAGTTGCATTTCTCTGATGATTAAGGATGTTGAACATTTCTTCAGGTGTCTCTCAGCCCTTAGGGATTCCTCCTTTGTGAATTCTCTATTTAGCTCCATCTCCCATTTTTTGATTGGATTATTTGGTTACTTGGCTTTTATTTTCTTGAGTTCTTTGTAGATTTTACATAATAGCCCTCTATCAGATGTGGGGTTGGTGAAGATTTTCTCCCAGTCTGTTGGTTGCCGTTTTGTTCGAATGATAGTGTCCTTTGCCTTACAGAAGCTTTTCGGTTTCATGAGGTCCCATTTATTGATTGTTGATCTCAGGTCCTGAGCTGTTGGTGTTCTGTTCAGGAAGTTGTCACCTGTGCCAATGAGTTCGAGGGTTTCTCCTACTTTTTCTTCTAGTATCTTTAGTGTGGCTGGCCTTATGTTAAGGTCTTTGATCCACTTGGAATTAAGTTTTGTACAAGGTGATAGGTATGGGTCTAATTTCATTCTTTTGCAAGTGTACATCCAGTTGGACCAGCACCATTTGTTGAAGATGCTGTCCTTCTTCCATTGTGCGTTTTTTGCTTCTTTGTCAAAGATTAGTTGGCCATAGGTGTGTGGGTCCATGTTTGGGTCTTCAATTCGATTCCATTGAACCACTGGTCTGTTTCTATACCAGTACCATGCTGTTTTTAATACTGTTGCTCTGTAGTACAGCTTGAAATCTGGGATGGTCATACCTCCAGATGTTTTTTCATTGGACAGGATTGATTTAGCTATTCTGGGCTTTTTGTTGTTCCATACGAAGTTGAGAATAGCTTTTTCCAGGTCTATAAAGAATTGTGTTGGTATTTTGATAAGAATTGCATTAAATCTATATATTGCTTTTGGTAGGATAGCCATTTTTATTATGTTGTTCCTACCTATCCATGAGCATTGGAGATCTTTCCATCTTCTAAAGGCCTCTTCCATTTCTTTCTTCAGGGCTTGAAGTTCTTGTTATATAGGTCCTTTACATGCTTGGTTAGAGTTACCCCCAGGTATTTTATGTTGTTTGTGGCTATTGTGAAGGGGGTTGTTTCCCTTACTTCTTTCTCGGTATATTTGTTTGTTGTATAAAAAAGGGCTTCTGATTTTTTTTGAGTTAATTTTGTATCCAGCCACCTTGCTGAAGGTGTTTATCAGCTGTAAGAGTTCTTTGGTGGAGTTTTAGGGGTCACTTATGTATACTAACATATCATCTGCAAATAGGGATAATTTGACTTCTTCATTTCCAATTTTTATCCCTTTGATCTCCTTTAGTTGTCTTATTGCTCTAGCAAGGACTTCAAGTACTATATTGAAGAGATATGGTGAAAGTGGACATCCTTGTCTTGTCCCTGAGTTTAGAGGAAATGCTTCAAGCTTCTCTCCATTTAATTTGATGATGGCTACTGGCTTGCTGTATATTGCCTTTATTATTTCTAGGTACGGTCCTTGTATGCCCGTTCTCTCCAGAACTTTTAGCATGAAGGGGTGTTGGATTTTGTCAAATGCTTTTTCTGCATCTAGCGAGATTATCATGTGGTTTTCTTCTTTCATCTTGTTTATGTGGTGAATTACGTTGATAGACTTTCGTATATTGAACCATCCCTGCATTCCAGGGATGAAGCCTACTTGATCATGGTGTATGATACTTTTGATGTGTTCTTGAATTCGGTTTGCTAGTATTTTATTAAGTATTTTTGCATCTATGTTCATGAGGGAGATTGGTCTGAAGTTCTCTTTCTTTGTTGGGTCTTTGTGTGGTTTAGGAATCAGAATGACAGTGGCCTCATAGAATGAGTTTGGCAGTGATCTTTCTGTTTCTATGTGGTGGAAGAGTTTGAAAAGTAATGGTGTTAGTTCCTCTTTGAAGGTCCGGTAGAATTCCGTGCTAAAGCCATCTGGCCCTGGGCTTTTTTTGGTTGGGAGATTATTAATGACTGTTTCTATTTCCTTAGGTGTTATTGGGCTGTTTAAGCTGTTAATCTGATTTTGATTTAGTTT
>CAJQZJ010024942.1:0-14259 GCA_907164525.1 Lophiomys imhausi | reverse complement strand
CCTCCCCCCCCCCCAAAAAAAAAAAGAGGGCGATTGTCCCTGAGTGAGGATTAGGGCAGGGCTCTGTTCTTATCTTTCCAGGAGAATCAAAGCATCCATTCAAGGAACCCAGGGACAACTGGACAACGGAAACCTCAGCAGAAATCAGAATCAGACACCAAAAGAAGACGAGTGACCCAGATGATTCAGCCTGACAGACTCCCTCAATAGCTGTCTCCATCAAAAGCCTACAACCACAAAAACTCAATATCACTAAGACCGTTCAGCTCTACACAATGCCCCAGCCAGAACCTCAGTAAAGCCTGGAAGTTCAGCTTCTGCCTACAAACTCCTTAGGACATCTAAACAGCTGAGAACAGAAGGACTGAACATAAAAGGATTGTATTAACATTTTTAACCATTTTTCCATTTTGGTTTGGGCCCCAAACAGGTTTACTATGACCCAAATCAGCAGGAAGTCATTTTAAGAGAGCGACGTCCCATACCCAGAGGGTGGGGATGGTGTTTCTCTGCCCCCCCCTTTTTTCGGTTATTTGAAGGACAACTGAAAACTCTGTTATTTAGGGGAAGAGATTACAAGTTGTTAAATGGTCCTGTTTAATGGGTTTTGGAGGTTAGACCCAGGGAGAACTTCTTTATGACTGAGTAGTTCGTTTAGTGTGACCCAAACATATGAATATATATGCATCTCCCTTTTTACAATTAACTGCATTTGAAGAGTGAAGTAGAATTAATAAAAAAATTCAGATAAGATTAACTAGGTTATGAAATTAACTTTAAAGTTTTGATATAAGATAAATATCAGGCATGATATAGAATGTATTTGCCATACATTTATATCATTTACAAGTATATGATATATTTACATGTATATGATGTGACATGCAACACCATAGGAAACTGTTAAAAGTTTATAAAGATCATCATGTTCCTTAAGTCAAACAAAATCCTCCACATGCGGCGACAGGCCTTTTAGTTGTTTTTAGTGCATACAAAGTCACAGTAACACACAGTTACTGTTGTAACATGTACATGAAATCATGCGTGTGAACTCTCAGAAACTGCTGGGAGGTGTGGTAGTTTTAGTATAAATCCTTATGTGCATCTTCTCTACATATGGTAAAGTGTTGTCGCAAGTACACTTTGAGCAGGTGTGCTGTCCAATGCCCATGAACACTAGTATTCCAGAACACTCACTGTGCTGGGCATCTTTAAATGGCCTCATAGTAAACGTGTGGCTCATAGACCCACTCCTGAGGACATGGCCTGCAGTCTAAGCCCTAGCTGGCTTAGATTTTATTTAAAGATTTTCTGACTGTTTACACTTGTGATTTAATTGTTAATTAGAAATGTTATCTCATAACTAAAGTTTGAAAATTCCATGTGGAAATTATTTCTTAACATAAATGTAAGTTTGGGATTGTGATACCGGCAGACAAATCCAAAGGGTCTCATGCTTCCAGTCTACTGTAAAGGTGAAGTCTTAAACAAATCAGGTTTTTATGGTAATATTTTTGTTGTTGTTCTCAAAATGATTTAATAAATTAGATGAAGTTAAAAAATATGCCATTTTCCACTTGTAAAATAACTTCTGTAACTTTTTAATCATACATGTTTGTAATTCTTTGATTTGTCCTTCAAACTAGCGATGTTATTGTTCCCAGATGACTCATTTAATTAAGAGTTACATAAAATCTTTGTTACCTGCTCATTTTCTGTTTGTATGATAGCCTTTATTTTGAATAATTGCATGGCAAGGCTCACTGAGATGAGCCAATCTAACAGATAAATGTCATCACTAGTATGTTTGTTCCCACAGACACTGCTCCCCCAGGCAAGTCTTTTCTTGGCTTACAAGCTGGATATAACAGAGCGTGGAGACTTTACCTACCAGCTGGGGCTGCTAATTAAAGTTTCCCTCTCCACTGATTTCTCTTGTATATACTTTTTTTATCTCTTTGTGCTGTGAACTAAATTTGGTCTGGGAAGGCCACTGTACTTTGAGAGTTTATGCAGTGAACTGCCACCTAACTTCATATCAACTCACTAAGAGCCTAAGAGGCTTATCGTTTGTAGCAGTGAGTCTCTGCTAATCACACTGGTTGAGCTTCTGTCTATGGCAGGGGCTCAAATGATCAAACCATATTCAAATAAGGTAAACACTCCCCAAGCTGTATCCAACCCAGCTTCTGTGCTTTGCTTCTAGGGCATGCACTTTGTGGAAGGGAGCTTTTGGGATCCTTTCCGGTGCCGAGGGATGCTTGAGTCGCAAATCTCTCTGTGCTCACTTAAATTTGGCTAATTTTAATTAATCTAAAGCTTTTCTTTGAACAGTATGTAGCCAATAATTTCTCCCATTGATGGTAGCCGTGACTGTGAGTTGAGTTTCTGATTCCTCATTTGATGTCCTGTCCATGACTGTGCTGTATGGACAACGTTCTCACCAGTGACAGAAGGCCATTGTCTCCAGTGTTTCTCTATTTGGCCATTTCAAGTTCAAATCACTTTAGGTCATACCAACAAAGGACAGCTATTTGATATGAACACGACTGAATATCTTGCAGAATTTTTGTATTTGTATTTTGAGACTACATGGTATGCAGGTATTGAAGATTGTGGATCTGTAGCCTAGAGAGGCCCTTACATTCTATTGTGTGAGTGTAGACTACTTCTCTCCACCCACCCCCAGAAGGACTAATAAGTGGTATTTAATAAACTCCTTTCAAGGGACTCTGTTCTTATTAGCTTAAGAGAGAAAGAAATATATATTGAGTATCTCTAAAGTTTCAAGAAAACAAAGCAATGATGCTTTTTGTTCTACAATTTTTAAGAGTTCTATTACAGGAAACCAAACTTAAATATATCCCATTTATTTATTTTTTGTTTTACTTTTTTTCCCTTTGATACAGGGCCTCTCTCTATATCCCTGGTTGTCCCTTAACTCACTATGTAGACCATGGTGGCTTTGAACTCCCAGAAATCCACCTGCCTCTGCCTCTTCAGTGCTGGGAGTAATGGTGTGTGCCCAGTACCAAACTTAGAAGTATTTTAACAATCCAAGTTAATATTATTAAAGAAAATCATTTTGTATGCAAAACTACCTTAGTAATTTTAGTATAATAAAAATCACAGATCAATGTTAAAAGTTACATTATAATATATTAAATTATATTTGAACATACTTTCCCTAATTTACACAGTTGTGCCAAATGAGTTTGAAAATGTAACTATGTGTACAACTAAATGAGATCATTATTCTGACAAACACTATATTTTGACATGAATCATTGTATAATGTGTTAGTGAAGACAATTTTTAAAATCTCTTAAGGGCTTCAAAAGACAAATACCTCAGTTAGAAATGGACAAAAATGTGAATATACATTTCTGCAGAAACAGTATAAAAAATAATGCTCAACAAAAACAGTCATAAAGGAACTGCAAGCAGAACCTACAATGAGATACCTGTTTACACGTGCAGGGATGGGTGCTGCAAGAGAGAGAAAGTAGTGCTGAGAGAATGTCAAACAATTTCCCCAGAGAGCAGTGCCATGATCATGAAGTAACAGAACTGTAAGGGAAATTGGCTTTATTAGAAAGTCAACATACCAGAAATTCGATGCCTACAATATACCAAGAGTACTGAAAGTACATGTTCACCTCAACACTTACATTCAAATGTTCATAGTGGCACTATGCATAATAGCCCAAAATGGAGCAACCTGTCAACATTCACTAATCAATCACTGATGGATTGCCAAAACATGGTATATCCATACAATGGAACATCATCTGATCATGAAAAGAAATGAAGCAGTGATACTTACTGCAAGACAGATCGACTAGAGAAAAATGAAAAGAACAGACCTAAAGATCATATCATATGAATTTCTATTTCTGTGAACTATTTAGAGCAGAAAAAAACATGTTGAGAGCAGCTACTGAGGGATGGGGAAGGGGAAGATGGACAAGAGACTTCTTTCTAATTCTAGAAATACTCTGGAATCATGCTAATGACTGCACAGTCCTGTAGACTTACTCAAAACATAGAACATAATTATTGCACATACATTTACATTGGATGCTGATGCCCTCGCTTTACATGTCCTATAGAGTACCTATATCCTTGGTTAATTTTTCTCAACTCAGAAAGCATTTAAGGCCACAGAGCAAGTAATACCTGCAGAACAGTGTGCTGTGTTCACTCATGACTTCAGCTGTCAGTCAAATGCTCACATGTGGTGGACTGCTGTCTGTTATCCACTCCCAACTCTTCTCTGTAAAATAGGTTAGCTATAACCAGTAAGCTTACAAAGTTAAAATTTGTAATTAATAGTGGCAGTTAGACTTCTATGGAGACAATATTAACAATACAAAACTGCTATTTGTGTTTCTCATTTGTTTTGTTTTGTCTATTTTCCTTTTTTAAGATAGGGTCTCATGTAACCCAGGCGGGCTCCCAGGTCCCTGTGTGGAGGAGGAACTTGAACTCTTGATCCTCCTGCCTCTACTTCCCAAATGCTGAGATTGCAGCTGTGCTTTGCCATGCCTGGTTTATGTGGTGCTGGGGATTGAACAAGGACTTCACACGCCTTAGCTATGCACTTTACCAACTGGGCAAAATTCCCAGCCCTGTGCTCCTGTTTCTCAGGAGTTGGTTTTAAGAGAAACAAAAAAAAAAAAAACTTCCTTCTAAAACAATAGTCCTCTTTCTTCTTCATCTCCTCCTCCCTCCCCTTATCTTCAGATCCACACACACTCTTACAGTTTAAGGGTTTGTTTGTTGTTAGTATGGATTTTTAACTACCGACATCTACCATATTGGAAACTGAACAGGGAGATTTGAACATGCTGGTCTGTTGTGTTGCCATGATTGCAGGTCACCCCAACATGATAGGTAGAGGAGGTGCAGGGCTGTATGCCTTAGTAATAAGCTTGTGAATTTAGTTCTTGTGAGATCTTGTGAGAATCAAAGTACAAGTTTGTTCCAGAATATTAAAGGAAACATTGGTGGCAAAGCTTGGAATGGAAATTTTATTTGCCTTGGTTTATAATCCTTGATCTGAAGAGCCACAGAGCATGGAGAGCTTAGCAAAGGCTGGTGAGCATTGGCTTGCTGCCTCGATTTCCTGCTGGGGGCTCTAGCTGCCAACAGGAAGGGTTAACCTTCTTCTAATCATCCGCCTGAATGAGGATTTTGTGTCCTATCCGTGGCATTCTGTGCTTTGAGCTGACTTTATTACATCCTCAATTATTTAGTAAAACAACAAAGAACAAAAAAATGCTCATTTCTACAAGAACTAACATTTTTTATTACATTTATGTTCCCTTCTCTGCTCACCTTTGAAATTTTATTGCTTCAATTATATAGGTAAGAAATATTGGTTCTCAGGCACCTATGAATGATCTGAGACAGAGTTTAAAAATACATTGAAATGCACATACACAGACATATGTACACATATCACACATACACACACATGCACACATACACACATACATACACAAATATCACACACACACACACATATACACACATGCACACACAATGCACACATACACACACATGCACACACATGCACACACACAATGCACACACACACACATGCATGCACATGCACACACACATACCACACTCACACTCATACACACATGTACACACACATGCACATATACACACATGCGCACATATGCACACACATGCACACACACACCACACATGCACATACCCACACACACACCACACATAAAAACACACACACATGAACACATGCACACACACACACAAATCACACACATACAGACATACATACACACATATACTACACATATACACCATATGTGAAAAATTACATATATACATATATGCATGCATACACATATACATGAAATATACATGTGTGTGTACTTTGTCTTCTCTAAATTAGAAATTCAACTATAAAAATCTTAAGTAAAAGTTCTGGCATATATTTTTATTAAAACTAATTTACTTACTAATAAGCTGTATTTGTGATTTCCAAGAGGGCACTTGAAAAAAAATCACAAAAAAATTGTTCTTCCATTGAATACTAGAAATAGTTTTTAAAAGTTTATTGATATGAATGAGCTGTCAAGTTAAGAGCTGTGAGAATCTTATGTGTAAAATATTGTTAATATAAATAGCACAGGCATTACAGCCTATATGGGAAGTTCTGAGAGATTATCAATGCCCCTAGCTTCATGGTGTGTTTTCCTTTATCAGAGTCTTAGTGCTGTTTTGCCTGGTAATGGTGGATATTAATAATATCTTAGTTCATCCAATGTTGCTATAACAGAACACCTGAGACTAGATAATTTCTAAGCAGTAGAGGTTTACCTGACAGAAGGTTCTAAAGTCTAAGGTGCACAGTGCTGGCTTCTGAGAAGGCCTTTGGGCTCATAGTAGAAGGCAAAAGAAAGAAGACAGAACAGCCACAGATCGGGGCTGAATTCCATCCTTTGATCAGCAACCCAGTCCCTAGATGACTTACCCATTCCTGCTATAATGACATTAATCAATTCACGGGGACAGGGTCCTCATGGCCTGCTCACTTCTTAATGTCATCACCATGGCAATTAAGTTTTCAACATGAATTTTGGAAAAGGCAGTTGAAGCAAATTAAGTAGTGTTAAATTCCAACACTTATAAATTCCATTTATTATTTAGAAGCTTTTTGGACACATACTTAATTTAAATCCATTATCTTCTAGATTAGTAGTTTCCAGTTGATGATATGTCTCAGATACATGAATGGAGTTTTGTAGATATTCGAGTGTCTAGACTTTGGAATCACTAAGTCTCCTTAATTGTTACCCTCAGAAAAACATTAGCTATGCTTTGTGTATTGTTGGTTTGTTATGTTTATATTATGTCTCAGAATTATGATGCTATATAGCAAATGTATTTTCTCTGTAAAAACAATCTTCAGTTAATGCTATAAATTAAGATGTAGCATTCACTCCATTCCTTAAAAACAGATTTATTTAGTGTTTATGAACACACATTTTGGAATTGTTTTGTTATTTTATTTTTTATACTGAAAAATTTGCTTGTCAGCTATCTTATTCTTGTTTCTAACTCTTATTTTATAATTAAATTTGACTTATTTTTAATAAATAAATATAATTAGTTAAATTTCAAAATGACTGCTAATAAAAGGGGTTGGGAATGGGAAAATGACAGGCTAATGGAACGATTAAACAAAATGAAGGGTGAATAAAAAAGCTGTATGGAAATCTAGGGTTCTCAAACCCAAGACAAGATTCTATTACAGAGGATAGTAGCACACAGGTAGCATAAAACGCAGAGTTGTGGTACTCAAGGTTAAATTGGGATTAGGGTTGTTGGGGACAGGAAAGTGTAGGGATGAGTTAGCCAAAACTAAAGATACATGAAGGTGGCTTATGGAAATTGACTAATTTGTAAGTTAATTCAAAATTAATTTTTTTTCAAAGGAGAGTTTGGACAGAATTATTCTGTATGGGAGGACCATGCTGCTCCCTGAAGACATGGCTCCGTGAAGAAATGGAGATCACAGTGCCAGCACAGGAGAACTTTCTATGAATTATTTGTCAGGGAGGCTACAGAGATATCCCAAACAGCACAGGATATTTCATTGTTCTTGGTTGCCCACTATAACTAGATGATATGACTCTTTTACTGAAAACACCATTCTCTCTATGTGGAGGATATAGAGAAATCTTGATGACAGTAGGAAATATTCTTCCCTCTGGCTATCTTACATAATGCCAGAAGATGCTATGCAGGCTGATAGGGGAGAATCAATATTCTTGATCTTACCTGGAGTTGGCCTCTGATTGCTATAACATTAGTGGCTGGCAAGATATGCCCAGAAGTCAAATAGTGGCATGCCAATTATGGAGGCAACCAAACAGTTTCTATTATATATGGAGCCTATTCCACAGGAGGGGTTTCCTGCTCAATAACACTTCATTAGCTGTTTTCTATTCCTGTGACAAAGCACTAGCACCTAAACACCTTATAGAAGAGAGCGTTTATCAACTCTAAAAGGGCCCAACACAAGACCAGAGAGCGTTTATCAACTCTAAAAGGGCCCAACACAAGACCAGAGAGCGTTTATCAACTCTAAAAGGGCCCAACACAAGACCAGATACCCTGAATCTGATGGAAGTGAAAGAGTGGAATAGGTTTGAACTCATTGGAACAGGAAAGGAATAAATAGGATAGCAATAACACAGGCATTAGGACTAACAATAACAGGGACCTCGTGAAGCACCTCAAAAACTTCTGTAAGGCAAAGGATAGCATCTTTTCGGCAAAGCAGCAGCCTACAGAATGGGAAAAGATCTTTACCAATTATACATCTGATAGAGGGTTACTATCTAAATTATACAAAAACTAAAAAAAAAAGATGAACAAAAATAAACAATTAAAAATGTACAGAACTAAACAGAAAGTTTTCAAAAGATGAAACACAAATGGCTGAGAAACACTTAAAGAAATGCTCAACTTCTGTCTTAGGATTTCGATTGCTGTGAAGAGACACTGTAACCACAGCAACTCTTATAAGGAACAACATTTAATTGGGGCTGGGTTGCAGTTTCAGAGGTTTAGTTCATTATCATCATGGTGGGAAGCATGGTAGTGCTCAGACAGACAGTGCTGGAGAGGTACTGAGAGTTCTACATCTTGATCTGCCTGCAGGAGAAAGAGAAAGTGACACTGGGCCTGGCTTGAGCATCTGAAACCTCAAAGCCCACCCCCTCATGACACACTTCCTCCTATAAGGCCACACCTCCATAATGCCACTCCCTATGCGTCTTTGGGGGCCGCCACAATATCCTTAGCCATCAGTGAAATGCAAATAGAAAGTACTTTGGGATTTCATCTTACCAAAGTCAGAATGCCCAAGATCAATCAAACAAATGACAGCATATGCTAGGGAGGCTGCAGTGAAAGAGGGGCACTTACTCATTGCTGGTAGGAATGCAAACTTGTACAGCCACTATGGAAGTCAGGGTAATGGTTCCTCAGGAAGGTGAGAACAGATCAACCTCAAGTTGTAGCTATATATCTTTTGGGCATATAGCCAAAGGACTCTATATCCTACCACAGAGATACTTGTTAGTCCATGTTCATTACTGCTCCATTCATAATAGCCAGAATTTGGAAACAGCTTAGAAGTCTATCAATTTATGAATAGATAATGATAACGTGATACATTTACACAAAGGAATATTATTCAACTTTTAAGGATTAAATCATGAAATTTGTAGGTAAATGAATGGCACTAGAAACAATCACCCTGAGGTAACCCAGACCCAGAAAAAAATTTCTCTTATATGTGAATGTTAGCTTTTAAATTTTGATGGCTTGTGTGTTACAATCTGAATAACCAGACAGTTCAGGTACCTAGTAAGGGACTAGGAGGGAGGAGGGGATGTCCCAAGGTACAGAAAATAGAATCTATTGTTATGAAGAAACAAAGGAGGGAATTAGAATAGGATTGATAGGAAGAAGAATGGAAAAGAAGGCTAAGGGAGAGAAAATGAGGAGGGGCAACTAACACTAAGAAGAACCACGTGGAAATAAGATCCCACCCTAAACAAAAAAGCGATCTGAAATGATACCCACTGGGAAAGGGAAAGTCAGTTTCTTCAGTGGAGTCTTACTGGGTATAACAAGCACACTTCAGGGCAGACCCCATGTCCAGGGTTAGTTGTCTAACATAAATTGAACTCAATGCTATTTTTGTGAAATTTTTTGTTTCATTTGTGGGCATTTGCTTTATTTTGTCATCTTTGTCTTAATGGGCTTTGCTTCTTTATTTTGATTTTCTGTTTTGTGTTTATATGGGGCTTTTCTGATGTGTGTATGTGTTTCTTGTTTTTATTTGTTTTTGAAAAAAAGAGAGAATATAAAGTTGGAGAGACAAGAAGGTAGGGAGAATCTGGGAAGAATTGGGGGAAGGGATAATGTGATCAAAATAGATCACATGAAAACAACCCCCTTTTGAATAAAATAAAAGAAGAAAAGAAAGCATTTAATTGAGTTCATGGAATTGGGATTAGAGTCCGTGATGGTGGAACGGAGGCAGCAAGCTTCGGGCAATGTCGTCTGAAGAGGAAGCTGAGAGCTCCCATATTGAACAAACAGGAGGCAGAGAGCACATTGGGGATGGCACGAGACTTCTGAAGTCTCAAACTCTACCCCTGAGACGTAACTTCTCTAACTCTGCCACCCCCGCTAATCTTTCCCAAACAATGGGGACCAAGTATTCAAGCATGAGTGCCTATCATTCAATGCCTATCATTAGAACCACCACCATACTGTAAACCTAGTCAAAAGCCTAAGACTGAGAAGATAATACACCCTGCGGGGTGGGTTATCTACTATTTTTGTTTGCTAAGAAGTTATGCCAAACTGTGTTGTAACTATGTGTACACTCAGATTTGTGCTGCTTCCTTTTGCAATGGGTAGTAGGAGTTAATGCAGATACTCATAACTGGTCAAAATGCTGAGTGTAAATAGCGCTGAGTGTTCTGCTGTGGATGAGTCATCTACATCAACCTCCCATCATCCCATACTCAGGGATCTTTGGAGAACAGAATGGAGAAAATGTAAGAGCTGGTGGGACAATGGGAAGGAGAGCTATGAAATTCTGACTTCAGAACATTACATGACTGTTGCCCACATCAGCTCATAGGTAGCTATGGTTACCCTCATAAGACCTAAATAAGATCAAGATTTCAGGTCAGTCAAATTTACAGCATAGAGGAACTTCCTCAGAGATTCCACTCCTTTCAGAGCACCTATTGACATTTGGTGGCTGTTGAGGGAGATGGAGTCATTTCTATCCCTTATTTTATACAGATGCCACCCAAATTCCTAGCTTTTGACCACTTTCTCCTAATCTTAGAATCCTGTCTTATCCCAGGTATTCCACAGGCTCCCCTGTGGATTGTGTCTACATTTTTCCCCTCAGTGTCCATCATAAGTAAACCTTTGTTTCTATCTTCATGTTAGCTGCTTGCTAGAGCAGAACATTTGCTGGCAAATTTTGTTGTGCTGTTTCTGACTTGCCCTGTAGACACAGGATTCTCAAGCTGAAAAATCAATCCAGGGTTTCTCTAGGTGCTTAAAGTGCTCTTCTGAAATAAACGAAAGCATCAAATATCCAATCAGAATTTCAGCAGCTCTTACATAAAGGGTCATATAGTGCTCCTGTTATCTGAGTTAGCCTTCTTTGTTGAATTGCCATTGAAACATACATTGTGACATTAAACTCACAGATGTAAGATTTCTGGATTAGATGCAAACGACAGTCTAGATAGGGTTACAATTAACTACAGAGGAAATAAAATCAGTCTGTAATCTGAATTTTCCCTTGGTTTGAAATGTTGGTAGGAACAATTTTCAGAACTGCTTGGGAACTATTCACTGTGGCACAGCTGGTATTCATGGTGACTTCGCTGGCTTTTCCCAGAGTCTGCACTCTGGCTTACCCTATCAATCTTCAAAGTATGTACTTTATCTTAGAGATTCTTTGTTGTTGTGCCTATTTTGGCACCAAATATGGAAAATCATTCAATTAGACTTGTAGGGGTAGCCCTCAAATAAAGAGTTTGCAATTATGTCAAACATAGGGCTTTCCAATTGGATACCTCACAGCCTAAAAGGTTAACGTTCATTGGCAACTTGATTGGATTTGTAATTCCTGAAAGACACATCTTTGGTTAGGTTTTGAGAGTGTTTCCAGAGAAGTTGAACGAGCTGCTAAGATGCACTCTGACTCTTGGTTGTTCTGTCACAGAGACTGAAGTCCCGAACTGAGTAAAAGTGAGGAAAGAGTGGAACACCAGGGTTCCCCCCTCCGCTTCTTCATTATGTATGCAGCATGATGAGCCACCTTACTCCCACCATCACACCCTTTTTTCCCCTGGGATGGCCTATGTTTCTTCAAACTGTGAGCCAAAATAAACCCTTATTTCCTTCTGTAGGTTTCTCCTCAATCTCCCCTTGAATGGACACTTCCTGTGGTTGAACACTTGACTGTTCTTTCTCCTTGTACATTTTTCCTGCAGGTTTCATGATATCATTCTCTCCCAGTTGGCACCCCGCCTCTTCCTTCTCGTTACCCTTTCCTGCTGTCTGGCTTCATATCGACTTCTGGAAAGTCTTGCTGCACGTCTCCCACTTCCCATTCTATTTTTTAAAGTTTATTTGTTTATTCACTTTACATCCCTAATGTAACCCCCTCCCTCCTCTCCACTGGATCCAGCCCTCCCATCCCCTTCCCTCTCCACCTCCTCCCTTTCTCCTCAGAAAAGGGTAGCCGCCCCCTTATGCCATTCCACCGCAGCACATCAAACTGCATCAGGACTGAGCACTCACTTCCGTTCAGGCCAGGCACACCCTTCTTATGAGGAAGTGATCAAAAAGCAGGCCTCAAAGTCCAAGCCAGAGATAGCCACTTCCCATTCTTTAACTGTCTTATCTGCCTGTTTGCTGACCTCACTCCCCGGTAGTCTACACAGCCTCTGGTTTGATCTCAGTTACTGCTTCTGTGTGAGACTTTGCCTAATTTTCTGCAGTGAGCCAGGTCCTTTGTTCCGCATTCTCACAGGGCTCTGCTTTTTCTCAAAGCCCTCCTCAGAATGAGTGATGGTGTGTTTTTGTGTACTTGTCCATCTTTCTCCTCACTTGTTCCTTTTTGCATCTTTACCAGTTAGCACAATGGTGGTATACTGTGGGAAGTCACAAAGCATTTCTAGATAGAATAAGAATCACAGATTCTCCCTGAGACTCAATAAATGCCTACATCAGTGTTGCTCAAATCAGATTATAACACAGATGTCTGGACCAGATTAATTTGGCTATTGGCCACAAATACAAAATCCTTACCCCAGACCTCCAGAATCTGAATCTATGAACCTGGGACTGAGCTATTTGATTTTTTAAATGGTTTTCAGTGCCAAAACTGTCAACCATTTACTCATTTAGACACTTGTGAGTTATTTTCAACACAGCTCCTCTATTTCCTCTCATCTGATTGGTTATCTGGACTAAACAATGCTACTTCCTATGAACCCTTACCCTTTGCTTTTCTTTTAATCACTGATTAAGTGCAGCTTTGTTGTTTAGTTTCCTTTATTTCTTCAGGGCTCAGCATGGATTTAGAGTGATTCTTCCAAATTTTAGGGTGATTTTTTTCACTCCTTTGTATAAAATTTTCTAGTAATTCCCCAAAACATACTTATTCAATAAGGAAATGTCAGAACCATACAAGGTTGGAGAAGTCTACTGAAGTCTACCCTACTAGGATTCCATTAAGAAAGAATCTGGGAGATAGAAGGTCATTGGTTTTAGTAAATGGAGAGTTAAAGGTTTTGTAATGCTGTGTGCCACACATAGGTTCTGTTGCCCACTGACTTTAACCTGGGATGGAGCTGTGATGGTTTTCACTGATAACAACTCAACTTCCTTGATACACTTACTTTCTCCTTACTCTTTCAACCAACTGTATGTACACTAGTATTTTCTCTCTCCACCCTTTCATCTGTCCCCCTGTTCTCCCTTTAACATGGATATACCTGAATTCAGCTCCTGATCATTCCTTATTTGTCTCCCATTTATTTATCTTCTTGGTCCCTACCCAATCTCTAGGCTGAAAATATCAAAATGCTGACAATTCTTTCACTATCACATTTATATTTCTATGTCAGAATTTCCCCTATGCTTCAAATTCTTTTTTTTTAATGTTTAAAAAGATTGGTGACACTTTTTACATTTATTTTCCTCCAGAAAAATAATCTTGTGCAATTGAATGTATGTGTTTTAGATAAAGATCTCACTATATCCTTTATAGTCATAGATTCCCTTCAGTATGAGTTCCTTAAGATCCTCAAACTACTCTGATATGCAAAAGCTTTAACAGATTAATTACACTCTAAAGATTTTACTCTTGTATGAAGATACTATGAAGTGCAAAACTTAACCATACTGATTATACATAAAGGGTTTCTCTGCAATATGACTTTTTCTCATGATTTTTTTTAATAAGTACTTTATTTTTTTTTCAAGTTACATCTCAGTCGCAAACCCTTCCCCATTCCCCCTTCTTGTCCCACCCTTCCACCCTCTTCCCCCCCCCCAACAGCTTCTCTTTTCATTCCAACAAATGGTTCTTTCTCTTATAACAGTAAATTCTATACAAAACAGCAGAATTAAATATGCCACATTTATGAGAGTTAAATGGCC
>CAJQZJ010024940.1:0-11940 GCA_907164525.1 Lophiomys imhausi | reverse complement strand
CTCTACAACAAATGTCTGTCAGAGAAACAGGACCCAAAGGCTGAAGACTGATGCAGGAATGTATGGAGAGAAAATGGGAACTGTCCAGGCAGTCATTGGTATGTCCTTTCTTAGTTTTGGAAGCTGCAGGCCCTGCACTTCCTATATTAGCAGATATATTTATCCCTCTCAGGTCTCTGAGGTGGTTGAAGAATAGACAGCTAGAGTCTCATAGTTAAATTTTGAGTTGTTTAGGAATCAAGAGGGTGTTATAGATCTAAGAAGATACTCTTAAAAGTGTGTTGCAAGTTAGTATGAATGTTGAGTCAGATATAGACCTTTAAACTCATGGAGATGGTTAGATAGTAGAATGTTAAAGTCAGGGGCCAAATATGTATAAACTGGACATTGGGAAGGTATACTGGGCCATTTAACTCTCATAAATGTGGCATATTTATATCTGTTGTTTTGTATAATATTTACTGTTATAAGAGAAGGAACCATCTGTTGGACTGAAAGGGGAAACTTCTGGGGGGAAGAGGGTGGAAGGGCGGGATAGGGAGGGGTTTGTGACTGAGATGTAACTTGAAGAAAAAAAATTAAATATTTAAAAATAAAAAAAAAGGATAGGATGCTAAACATTCTTCAAGTGTCTCTCGACTATTAGGGATTCCTCGTTTGTGAATTCTGTTTGCTCTGTTTCCCTCTTTTTGATTGGATTATTTGATTTCTTGGCATTTAATTTCTTGAATTCTTTGTAAAATTTGGATATCAGCCCTCTGTCAGATGTGGGGTTGGTGAAGATTTTTTTCCCAATCTGTATATTGCCGTTTTATATGAATGACAGTGTCTTGTCTTACACAAGCTTTTCAGTTTCATGACATCCCATTTATTGATTCTTGGTTTTAGATACTGAGCTGTTGGTGGTCTGTTCAGGAAGTTGTCACCTGTGCCAATGAGTTTGAGGGTTTCCCCCACTTTCTCTTCTAGTAGATTTAGTGTGTCTGGCCTTATGTTAAGGTCTTTGATCCACTTGGACTTAAGTTTTGTACAAGGTGATAAGTATGGGTCTAATTTCATTCTTTTACATGTGGACATTGAGTTGGACCAGCACCATTTGTTGAAGTAGCTGTCCTTTTTCCATTGTAGGGTTTTGGCTTCTTTGTCAAAAATTAACTGACCATAGGTGTGTGGGTTCATTTCTGGGTCTTCAATTCGATTCCATTGATCCACTGGCCTGTTTCTATACCAGCACCATGCTATTTTTATTACTATTGCTCTGTAGTACAGCTTGAAATCTGGGATGGTGGTACCTCCAGATTTTTTTTTTAATTGTACAGGATTGATTTAGCTATTCTGAGTTTTTTGTTATTCCATATGAAGTTGAGAGTTGCTTTTTCCAGGTCTATAAAGAATTGTGGGGCTGGAGAGATGGCTCAGCGGTTAAGAGCACTGGCTGCTCTTCCAGAGGTCATGAGTTCAATTCCCAGCAACCACATGGTGGCTCACAACCATCCATAATGAAATCTGGTGCCCTCTTCTGGCCTGCAGATATACCTGCAGACAGAACACTGTATACATAATAAATAAATCTTTAAAAAAAAAAAAGAATTGTGTTGGTATTTTCATAGGAATTGCATTGAATTTGTATATTGCTTTTGGCATGATAGCCATTTTTATTATGTTGATTGTATCTATCCATGAACATGGGAGATCTTGCCATCTTCTGATGTCCTCTTCAATTTCTTTCTTCAAGGACTTGAAGTTCTTGTCATACAGGTCTTTCACTTGCTTGTTTAGAGTTACCCCCAGGTATTTTATATTGTATGTGGTTATTATGAAGGTTGTTGTTTCCCTAATTTCTTTCTCAGCCCATTTATTTGTTGTATAAAGAAGGGCTTCTGATTTTTTTGAATTAATTTTGTATCAAGCCACCTTGCTGAAGGTGTTTATCAGCTGTAAGAGTTCTCTGGTGGAATTTTTGGGGTCGCTTATGCATATTATCATATCATCCGCAAATAGGGATAACTTGACTTCTTCGTTTCCAATTTGTATCTCCTTGATCTCCTTTAGCTGTCTTATTGCTCTAGCAAGAATTTCAAGTACTATGTTGAAGAGATATGGCGAAAGTAGGCATCCTTGTCTTGTCCCTGAGTTTAGAGGAAATGCTTCAAGTTTCCTCCCCATTTAATTTGATGTTGGCTACTGGCTTGCTGTATATCACCTTTATTATTTCTAGATATGATCCTTGTATGCCTGTTCTCTCCAGGACTTTTAGCATGAAGGGGTGTTGGATTTTTGTCAAATGCTTTTTCAGCATCTAGCGAGACGATCATGTGGCTTTTTTTCTTTCACCTTGTTTATATGGTGAATTACTTTGATGGATTTTTTATGTTGAACCATCCCTGCATTCCTGGGATGAAGCCTACTTAATCATGGTGTATGATACTTTTGATGTGTTCTTTGATTCAGTTTGCCAGTATTTTATTAAATTTTTGCATCTATGTTCATGAGGGAGATTGGTCTGAAGTTCTCTTTCTTTGTTGGGTCTTTGTGTGGTTTAGGAATCAGGATGACTGTGGCCTCATAGAATGAGTTTGGCGGTGTTCTTTCTGATTCTATTTTGTGAAAGTTTGAAGAGTATTGGTATTAGCTTTTCTTTGAAGGTCTGGTAGAATTCTATGCTGAAACCATCTGTCCCGGGGTTTTTTTTAGTTGGGAGATTTGTAATGACTGCTTCTATTTCCTTAGGGGCTATAGGGCTGTTTAATCTGTTAACCTGATCTTGATTTAACTTTGGAAAGTGGAATTTATCAACTAAATTGTTCATTTCGCTTAGGTTTTCAATTTTGGTGGAGTATAGATTTTTACAGTAAGACCTAAAGATTCTCTGGATTTCCTCATTGTCTGTTGTTATTTCTCCCTTTTCATATTTGATTTTGTTGATTTGGGTTTTTTCCCTCTGCCTTTTAGTTAATATAGCTAAGGGTTTGTCTATTTTGTTTATTTTTCTCAAAGAACCAACTCTTGGTTTCATTGACTCTTTATATCATTATTTTTGTTTCTAAGTTGTTGATTTCAGCCCCAAGTTTGATGATTTTCTGCCTTCTGCTCCTCTTGGGAGTGTTTGCTTCTTTTTTTTCCAATTCATCCAGTTTAGCTGTTAATTCGCTAATATGAGCTGTCACAATTTTCTTTTCGAAGGCGCTTAGTGCTATGAACTTTCCTCGTAGCACAGCTTTCATTGTGTCCCATAGGTTTGGATATGTTGTGTCTTCATTTTTCGTTGGATTTTAAGAAGTCTTTGATTTCCTTTATTTCTTCTCTGACCCAGTCGTCATCCAGTAAAGAGTTGCTCAGTTTCCATGAATGTGTAGGCTTTCTGTTATTTCTGTTGTTGTTGAAGTCCAGCTTTATTCCATGGTGGTCTGATAAGATACAAGGGGTTATTTCAATTTTCTTGTATCTGTTGAGGCATGCTTTGTGTCTGACTATATGGTCAATTTTGGAGAAGGTGTCATGCGATGCTGAGAAGAAGGTGTACTCTTTTGTGTTTGGGTGAAAGGTTCTGTAGTTATCAGTTAGGTCCATTTAGTTCATGACCTCTGTTAGAATCATTATTTCTCTATTTGGTTTCTGTCTTAATGACCTGTACATTGTTGTGAGTGGGATGTTGAAGTCTCCCACTACTAATGTTTGGGGATCGATGTGTGGTTTAAGCTTTACATGTTTCTTTTACAAATGTAGGTGTCCTTGTATTTGGGGCATAAAATATTCAATATTGAGATGTCATCTTGATGAATATTTCCTTTAACTAGTATGTAATGCCCTTCTCTATCTTTTTTGATTAACTTCAGTTGAAAGTCTATTTTATTTGATATTAAGATGGCTACTCCAGCTTGCTTCCTGGGTCCATTTGCTTGGAAAACCTTTTCCCAGCCCTTTACTCTGAGGTAGCGCCTATCTTTGTTAGTGAGTTATGTTTCTTGTATGCAGCAAAATGATGGGTCTTGTTTAAGGATCCATTCTGTAAGCCTGTGTGTTTTTATTGTGGAGTTGAGTCCATTGATGTTGATAGATATTAATGACCAAAGGTTGTTATTTCCTATTATTTTGGTGTAGGTGGTGGTTGTGTGTTCCTTTTGGTTTAGCTGCAGTGAGGTTTTTTGTTTCCTCTGTTTTCTTGGGTGTAGTTATCTTCTCTGTGTTGGAATTTTCCTTCTAGGATCTTCTGTAGGGCTGGATTAGATACTGTTTAAATTTGATTTTGTCATGGAATATCTTGTTTTCTCCATCTATGTTGATAGAGTTTTGCTGGGTACAGTAGTCTGGCTGGGCACCTATGTTTCTCAGGGCTTGTAGGATGTCTGCCCAGGCCCTTCTGGCTTTTAAAGTTTCTGAGAAGTCAGGTGTAATTCTGATGGGTCTGCCACTATATGTTACTTGACCTTTTTCTCTTACAGCTTTTAATATTCTTTCTTTGTTTTGTACATTTGGAGTTTCAATTATTATGTGGCAAGAGGAAGTTCTTTTCTGATCTAATCTGTTGTGTGTTCTGTATGCCTCTTGGAATTTTATTGACATCCCTTTCTTAATGTTTGGAAAGTTTTCTTCTATGATTTTGTTGAAGATGTTTCCTGGCCCTTGGAGTCAGGAGTCTTCTCTTTCCTCTATGCCTATAACTTTTAGGTTCCATCTTTTCATTGAGCCCTTGATTTCTTAGATGTTATGGGTGAGAACATTTTTAGATTTCTCATTTTCTTTGGTTGTTGTGCTGATTTCTTCCTTCAAATCTTCCACACCTGAGATCCTGTCTTCCATCTCTTGTATCCTATTTTTGATACTCATGTCTGTAGTTCCCATTTTCTTCCCTTGATTCTCCACCTCCAGGATTAACTCTGATTGTGTTTTCTTTATTGCTTCTACTTCTAATTTCAAGTCTTGAACCATTTTATTCATTTTATTCGTTTTATACGTTTCCTGTTCAATTTGCTTGTCTTTCAAATCTTTTGAATCTTTCATTGCCTTGTCTCTTTCCTGTTCATGTTGGGTTGCATTGGCTTGGAGGTCTCTAATGGTATTCTCCAATGCTTTTATTTGTAAAATTGAGGATTCTTTGTATTCATTCAGTGATTTCATTTCTTCTTGAAAGGACTCCATCATTTTCCTATGTATAGATTTGTCTTCATTTTCCTGTGTTTCGGCTGTGGTGGGTTGTTGAGGGCTTGCTGTGTTAACGTCACTGAATTTCGTTGGAGTCATATTTCCTTGATTTTTGTCAGTTTTCTTTTGCTGACCTTTAGTCATCTGGTTGCCCTAAGCTGATTGTTCCTGATGTCTTCTGGACCCTTTCAGTGGCACTGCTGATCCTCTTTAGGGTGTTGCAGTCACCATGTGTATATTGGGCACTCAGGTAGCCAAGAAGTACCTCTATCTGGCAGTTGGGGTTACCTACCAAGACCCTGCAGTAATTAGACCTGCGGGAAACTACACCAGTGCAGGAAGAGCAGCATCGGCCCTGTCTGAGTGATTGTATATCCAGTAGAGGGACCTTTCTGTCCAATACCTTTCTGTGTAGGCCCAGATGTACTTGTGCCTCCTTGCCAACCGCTGCGTGGCTTTTGCCTACTTCTGTAGCAGGGTCCAAGCTGGCCTCTGCTCTGGGTCCCGGGCCTGTGCCCCGTGCCAGTGGCCTCTCCTCTTTACCCCGGACTCTGCCCCATGCCGCTGGTCTCCATTTTGGACCCTGAGTCTGTGTCCCTCACCACTAACCTCCAATTTGGGCCCTGAGACTGTGCCCCAAGCTGTTGACCTCTGCTTTAGGCCCCAAGCCTTTGTCCCATGCCACTGACCTCTGCTTTGGGACTGAGCCTGTCCACCTACTGGGTTTTTGAGTGGCTCTTGCCCTCTTCTGGGGCTCACTGGTAGGCCTGGGTCCTGCACCAAGCCATGCCACACCATGCCGTGCCCCACTGCTTGGGTTCCCTGCCGTGTTGCTCCCTGCTGCCTGGGTCCATGCTGCACTGAGCTTCACTGCCTGTGTCCCAGCTGGGTTCTGTGCTGTGCTACACCCAGTGGCCTGGGCAGGTCTGTTTACCTGAGGGCCCCCCCCCCCCCCCCCCCGTCCCTGGATTCGCCAGGTGGGACCCTGCGGGTTCAAACTTCTCAGGATGTTGGTCCACTTGTTTATATTTCTGCAATGTTGTAGCTATTCCCCACCACCCAGCTCAAACTTTGTCCCTGCCAACTGCCGCCATCTTGGATCTTGCTTCTTATGACTTAATAGACACTTCCTTCTTTAGGTTGGGGAAAGTTTCTTTTATGGTTTTGTTAAAAATGTTTTCTGTGCCATTGACTTTGGTTTCTTCTTCCTCTATTCCTATCATTTATAGATGTGGTCTTTTCATAGTGTCCCAGATTTTTTTTTTTTATATCTTGTGCCTGTTTGTTTGTTTGTTTGTTTGTTTTAGATTTAACATCTTCCTTGACTGGGATATCTATTTTTTCTGCCTTGTCTTCAACAACACCGTCAGTTCTCTCTTCATGTCTTGTACACTGCGTTAAATTCTACTTTTATGTCAAATGAAATGTTTTTATTTCATTCCACTGTTTCTGTTTTCATGGACTTTATTATGGGATTTATTCATTTCCTTTTTAGTGTCCTTGAACATATTCATATTTGCTATTTTGAAGCCCATGTCTTGTGCTTCAGCTATATTACCTTTCTCGGGGCCTAGTTAGTAAGGGTAACTGGATTCTAGTGGAAGCATGTTGTCTTTGCTGTCAATACTTGTGGGTTTTTTGTGCCATTTTTATGCACCTGGAATTCTGATGATTAAAGTGATGGTAGGTATTAATATTTTTGTCTTTGTTGGGTGGGTGTTCCATTCCTTGGTTTCTTCCTCCCTTCTCGATCTCAAGAAAGTTGAGTGGCTATGGGTTGCCTGGCAGAGATTGCTTTTGTATATTGGTAGGTAGCAGAGAAGAATAAGAGATGGCCTAGGAGATAAAAACTAAGAGAAGCTGAGGAAAAGAGCTAAGGGGATCCTGTAAACACCATGAAGTCCCCAGGAAGTGAGAGGTGTGATGAGAGGAAGGGCTCTGTAAGTTGTAATAAGACTTGAAGAATAATCAAGAAAGACAGGGATGAAAGGGTTAGAAGAGTCCTGCATTTGTACCAAGAGCCTTCAGTGAGTGGAATTGAGATAGGAGGAAGGGCACCTACAAACTGGTTATTAAGAGCTGAGAGTAAAAATGGAGAGATCATAACAGCACAGGAAGGATAGTGTAAATTGCCTACCTGAGTTTCAGCTTGGTATGGCCACTGGGAGTTACAGGTAGTGTATCTTGGCAGCTGAGGCTCCTGACACAATGGAATGGGAATGAGCTAGAAGGGAGGGTCCACTGGAAGGAGGAAAGCTGGTCTACACCAAGGTTAGGTATAATTCCAAGGAATGTGTGTTTTTAATTAATAAAAATGATAGACTGTATATGTTCTTTTTGTATTGTATATCTTATAAAATTTTCAGTTCTACAAGTCTTTTAGTAGAGTCTTGCAAATAAAGATAATTTTGCTTCTTTTTGAATACATATGCCTTTTATCTCTTTTTCTTTCATAATTGCTTTAGCTAAAGTGCTGTATTGAAAAAGAATATGTATCCTTGTGTTCAGATATTTGAAGAAACACTTTCAGGTTTTCCTCATTTTAGTATGACATTGGCTTTAGGTTTGTCACATGTAAAAGTTGGGTGATACCTGATCTGTTTGGGATATTTATTGAATTTATACTTTTTCTACATCTATAAAATTAATCAAAATTTTTCATTAAGCTGATGTGTTGTTAGGTCTTTTGATTTTTCATATATTGAACCATTATTGCATCCCAGTAGTAAATCTCACTTATCATGCTGTATAAATTTTTGACTGTGTAGTTAAATTTGCCACTATTTTGTTGGGAATTTTGGTAGGTTTTAGTGTACAAGTGCTAACCTTGTACAGTGAGATCTAACTTTAATTGGAGTTCAGTGTCCATGTCACCTTGAAATAAACGATATCTAGTTGGTCTCCTCTGAGGAATTACATGGCATTTCTTTTTATAAAAAGAAGGGGGAGAAAGCACATACTTGGTCACAGACTGTTCTGTGTTGATTATGAAAGTAAGAAGGGAGAAAGGTAGTTTTATAATGTCACCCCTGCCCATTACACTAGGATTTTATATGAATCAATGAAAAAAGAATATGGGCATGGTTTGAGCAAGTCACTTAGATGAGAAAATGAAGAAGGGAAGCTACAATGTATAGTAATATATTTTAATCATCATAATAATTACTATGACAAAAATATTAGCTGTATTTTAGAGATGAAGATAAAAGCTAACAAAGGCCTAGAGCTTGGTTTTTTTCTCATGGAAAGTTCTGGTTGTCATTGAGATGCTAACTGCCAGACGTGTGTTAAATCAAAAAAAAAATTATTTGTTACCCCAAAGGAAATAAGTGTTTATTCTGAATCTACATATGAGTGGTAATGTCATGGGAATACAGATATAGATTACCCCAGATTACATGTTCCAGTTTAGTAACAGTTCGTAGTAACAGAACATAGGAAATCATAAGTCAAGACACTTTTCAAATACATTGATGGAAACACCTGGTAAATGAGGTACAGCAAAAAAGGAAGTCTCTGCTGTCAGCCTCAAGTACTATCTGAGGATATTCTTAGCCCTTTAACAACTTTCTATTTGATAGTTTTTATCTGATAGGTATAAGTATATTAGGTCAGACATAGGTGGGCAGGGAATGATTAAGAGAACTAAAAATTAGTTCAAGATAAATTGTAATTAAACTCTGTACCTGCAATATTCTGTTACTGGGAAATCAAATTTCCCTTAAATATTGCTGGAAATCTAGGGAGTCCTTGGGGTTGTTAGTCTTGGTAAAAGAATTTAAGTGTAATTTAAGAACAGACTTGGGAAAGCTCAAGGATAATTTTATTAGTTAAAGAAAAGCATCCCCCTCCATGGGGCTGGAGAGATAGCTCATCAGTTAAGAGCACTTACTACTCAGACAAAGGACTGAAGTTCAGGACTCAGCACGCAGGTGCACTGCCTGGGAGCCCTGCTTCAGGGTCCTGTGCCCTCTCCTGCCCTCTGCAGGCACCTCCCAAGTGGCATCAGCATGCTTGCATAAGCATGTGCACACACAAATAAATAAATAAATTGTAAGATTAGCTTTTTAAAAGAAGAGGAAAATCTCAGCCATATGTCATCTGCAAATCTTGGTAGCTGCCCAGAGGAGGAAGTTAGAGAAGATGAAAAGAGAAAACTATGTGATGTGTAAGCAGCTGCATGTGTTTTGCTAACTACCAAGAAACCGATTCCAATGCAAGTCACACAAGGGTGTTTATTACAAGCTCAAGCAGGGACTCTCACCATCACCAACACAGTGGATTTTAATGAGAGCCCTGAGCTCAGGAGGAGCATAGTATTTATGGGGTACAGGGCACATTCATACATGTAAGCTTCCGAATGGTTAGTATTTTAAACTTGCTTTTCTGGTGCAAACAGGGAGAAGCTGCTATAAAGGTCAGCCCCTGAGAAGGTTAAATTATTTATCAGTAAGGCCACCAGGCCCTCTTAGATAAACACAGACTTCCTCTAGTTAACTATGTTAGGGGAAGTGGCTTTAATCCTTTACTCTGGCCTTCTCTATGGCTCCCTTCCTGGAGCCTCGGAACAAGGGGGAAGGAGGACAAAGGTGCATAACTTGCTTCTCAGAACTAGGTGAAAGGTTGGTACATGTAGGAGCCTATGTAGTGGCAGCAGTGAGGCATTTTCAAAATGGGGTCGCTGTAGCCTTACACATGAAGTAGAGGAAGACTTCAAAGAGTGAAAAAGCCCAAACAAGAGAAGGCCAACATCTGAGAGACAGAAGAGAAGAAAAGGGAAAGTTATACCTGAGAAAGGTGGACAGACTTAATAGAACTTAATAAAATTCATTCTGTAGCAAATGTACAGAGAGTAGGGATTCTAGGAAGGAAAAGTATTATCTTATTGAAGGGATAATTATTCTTCCCATCTCTTTAGCATGGCTTAAAGAATATCAGCTTTCCTGGAAAGATGGTCTCTTTGACTAGGTGATGGGGAGAGGGGTCAATTAATGAGAAAAACTAAGACCAGACACCACTTAAATTTTTAGGTCTTACATGGTTATCAACAAAGCAGACACATATCAAAAAGAAAAGAAAAGAAAATAGGACAATGGGGGTGCCTACATCTAAAGAACATACACAAATGTTGTCAAGTCCTATTTGATTACTGGAAGCAATACCTACCCTATGTAAATATCATCCTAAAATCACAAAAAGTCACAGAATTTTATTGGGGAGAAGAATAGCAGGCTCGAACATTAAATGATTATATTTTTATACCTTATAAAACTTAATATACAACATCTAGGACACAAGGTTATATAAGTCATTATAGCACATGGCTATTTTGGATCAAGGAACATACATATACAACACAATTTTATTTCAGTAAGATTCTGGAAAATGAAATTTCTTTAGCATCAAATAAATAATACACTTTTTGAAAAACGTATTTAGCTAATTTATGAGGCATTGAAGGATGCAGACTGTCATACTAGCCAGAGGTCTAATACAGGTATGTGGTACTCTTGCTCTACTGGATAAAGTTGAGTCCAGAAGAATTGTCAGGTGTCCAAACTGACAAGAAACGTGCTACCCAGAAATGGGCTTACAAAGCAGGGATGATGGCTTCAAGTCAGGGCTCCTCACAGAAGGAATACACAAGATGAGATAGACTTGACAGAATTCATTCCAAGGACAGAACATACCATCCCAACATCAGGAATGGAGTCCTATCTGGACAATACCCAGCTAGCTATCCAAGCTCAAGAAAAAATGAAGTGGAGAGTTCTAGCCCTCAGAACCCAGAATAGTATGGTCCTGGGCTATTGAACAAGACAGTTCATTGTCTTACAGCATACAGAAAGTATCATAGTGGTACTTCCACCCAGACAATTCATAATTGAAAAGCAAACCAAACTCTGCATATTCACAGATTCGTGGGCAGTGACAAGTGGTTTAGCCCTGTGGTTCCACAAATGAACCCTAAAATTACTGTGAAATCAATGACAAAGGCTTTTGGCCATGTCAGTGTTGAAAGGAATTACAAGAAACTACACACACAACATTGCCTCAGAAAAGCTGATTCAGAAACAACTGAGTATAACACCACATAGAAGCACTAACAAGAACATAAACATGGAATGCAAAATACCTGAAGTTAATTGGGACACCATTACTAGAAGCATGCATTTCTACCCATAACTTTTTTTTTTAAATACTTTATTTTTTTTCTTCAAGTTACATCTCAGTAACAAACCCCTCCCTATTCCCCCTTCCTATCCCGCCCTTCCACCCTCTTCCCCCCAGAAGTTTCCCCTTTCAGTCCAACAGATGGTTCCTTCTCTTATAACAGTAAGTACTATACAAAACAATAGATATAAATATGCCACATTTATGATAGTTAAATGGCCCAGTATACCTTCCCAATGTCCAGTTTATACATATTTGGCCCCTGACTTTAACATTCTACTATCTAACCAACTCCATGAGTTTAAAGGTCTATATGTGACTCAACATTCATACTATCTTGCAACACACTTTTAAGAGTATCTCCTTAGATCTATAACACCCTCTTGATTCCTAAACAGTTCAAAATTTAACTATGAGACTCTAGCTGTCTATTCTTCAACCACCTCAGAGACCTGAGAGGGATAAATATATTTGCTTATATAGGAAGTGCAGGGCCTGCAGCTTCCAAAACTAAGAAAGAACATACCAATGACTTCCTGGACAGTTCCCATTTTCTCTCCATACATTCCAGCATCAATCTTCAGCCTTTGGGTCCTGTTTCTCTGACAGACATTTGTTGTAGAG
>CAJQZJ010024937.1:0-23305 GCA_907164525.1 Lophiomys imhausi | reverse complement strand
AATAGGGGGTGCTGTCAGGCGCTGATATGTCTCGATATCAAAAAAAATCTTGATTTAAGATAACATCTTTGAATGCCATGTTCTGCAGATCTCTAGGGGTTTTTGAAGATGCCCTAACCATCTCTTGTATTTAGATAAGCAAATGTTGCTTGTCTCTTAGCAACTTGATTACTGGGTAGTTTAAAGAATATCTGTGATAGACTGTCATAGTAGCTAACAAAGAGACATGTTTGCATGACTAAGAGTATGTTTTAACTATCCTAGACCGTTTTAGACGGTATCAAGTGGTCAGAGCTTCACATTTTATTTTTAAGTATCTCTAGGTATGATACCATTGGGAAGCATTATCTTTAAATTTGTATCAATATACAAAGATCTATTCAATTGTGGTTAAATATACTCTTAATTATGTATCAGTATTTCTTAAGACTGTTCAAGCAGGCTGACAGGAAGGCTTGTGCGATATGGCACAGGACTCTCCTCTCCTAGAGAATGCCTACCTTAGCTACACTGCTGTGATCAATCACTGGCTCATAAGGCCCCCTGGAATCCTGGATCTTATGCAGAATGGGGTTCAGAGCATAGAGCTAGAGTTACACCTTAGCTACACTTCCTGCAGTGAGAGCTGAGAAGAGATTTTTATGTCTCCATAGTCTTACCTAGCAGTCAACACTTAAATGAAAAATGTATTTTACTCTACTTCCCAAAGATATTTCAAAAGTCTACCCTGTGCTCTGTGTTTTGCACCTGTTGCTTTCAGGATTCTCCAGCCCCCGTCTGTCCACCCCCACCCTACTGCCCTACAGACCTGGTCCCCTCCTTTCTTTTAGAATGCCACTATATGTAGGAACCCAGGTACAGGCTAGTTTTTCTCTCCATCTCCTCACCTTGCACCCCACCTTAGGTCTACTTACAGCCCACTCAGCTGGTCCCAAACTCAAGTAATTATCATCTCCAGAAAACCCATTCATGTCCTTCCTCCCCTCTTCTTTCCTAAAGATTAGGGTGGACAGCACCCTGTGCCTCCTCCTGTTCTGGGAAGTTCCTTCACTGATTCTCCCTAGGACCTGCATAAAAATGAGAGCTTGATCAGCCCAACAGCAGGTCTTCACATTTCTCGGCATTCTTCACTCTGTCAGTGAGCCAGGCTGAGAGTATTATCTTTGAGATTGAGCTACTGTGCTATTAAGAAGATTTGGGGTGGGAGAATCAAAACAGAAGCCTTCACAGTAAAACTAGAGACACTAACAATGTGTAACCTTGGCCAAGAGTAGCTTTTCAGTCCATTAACGTTCTCATTTAACATGAGGTGTTAAATGTAAAAAATTCTACAGCCTGCCCATGTAGATATTCATGGCAGAACCTGTGTGGTGATCATAGTTAATGTTGGAAAGGCAAGAGTCTTCAAGTTTAGAAACAGAAGAAAGAAAGAACAAGAATAATACAAAAAGGCATGCTGGGGTTGTAGGGCCATGGACTCAAGACTTGTCATTTCTAGTTGGCTTTATTTCTTACATTTTTCCCTTTTTGGGAAGCATTGAATGGAAAGTGCAAACCCACTATGAGAGACAGATGGAAGTATGTTAGCATGAAGTCAGTTGAGTGAGCTCACCTCCATTTTTTCCTGAAGTTTGTAAAAGGGAACAGAGCAGGTGCATTCTTTGTCAAAATTAGAACTGTCTTCCCGGAGCTGAGCACAATTTGCACAAATGTTTGTGTAATTTATCTGTCAGGCAGGGAAAAACAATAATTCATTTAAGGGTTACATGAGTCCACATCTTAAAATTCAATGCCTGAGTCTCCCCAGAGTCTTGTTTTTTTTTGTTTTTTGTTTTTTTTTTTTTTGATATGGAGTCTGTAACACAGCTAGAGGCCAGCCTGCTATGCAGGCGAGCTTTTCTGAGTTACTTGGGAGGGGACCTTCTTAAAGTTTCTCACTTGGTCACCTGGAGGCATTTTGCCATTGGCTTGGAACTCCATGTGTCTGTTGCTCGTGTGATTTGCCGGGGTGGAGCTGCTGCCTTTCTTAGTCACAGGAGAGGTTTGGAGGAAGGTATTAGTCAACGGTTCATGAAAAGTGGACTCATAACCAGAGTCTAATCACCTTCACAGGGAACTCATTCTCAATTTTTCCATTTTATTGTATGGAAAACATTCATATTAACTATTTTACATGTCCTCTGGAGGAAGTTACTAAAAGTGACCAAACAGGAAAGCAAATATTTCCAAGTAAGATTATTGATGTATGGTGGAATAGTCTTCAGCTTGAGAAAGTGTTGTGTTCTGCTTTTTGAAAGTTAAGTTCTGTGAAAAACTGTATAATGAATTCTTTTAAAAAGAGTCACACATCCCAAGTGGGTGACTTCTATGTGCTCTGGCAAGGCACTTGGCACTCCAGTGATGGGAGGCTGCAGCTGGAAGACAGTGGGAGGGGAGGCTCAGAGACAGGGCCCAGGGGCTGCTTGTTCCCCAGTCCTGTCTTCTTCCCTGTCTGTGAGGAAGGGTAATGAGAGGACTGTGGGAGCATGGAAGCTCAGGGGAGCAAGGGTGTGACTTTCTCTTTGGTAAGGTTCCAATAGGATGAAGGATTCTCTTGGAGAGAAAACTACCAGGAAGAGAAGAAATATTGAATCCTGAGAAGCCCTTTAAGGAGTTGAAGCTGAATAGGAAGTGTATATACTAGCATGCTGTGGATGCTTTAAGTAACCATTCTTTACACATAAGGCATGGCTTTAATGATTACTTTGATAATATTTATGCCTTTTCTGCCTGTGGAACTCCAAGTTATAAATTTATACTTCAATTCATAAAGAATATTAAAGAGCAGGACAGGGTGCCAGTCAAGAGCAAGTACAGACCACATATGAACTGAGCTAAGGGAAGTGGGCTCCAGTGTGGTCAAGCTTCTCTTCTGACTGGAATATTTTATTTCACCTCCAGTATCCACCTCTTGATTACCAGTATATGTCATGTAACAGTTTATCTACAAGTGATGTTGCACTAGAATGCACTTTATTTCATAGATTTCATTTTGAGTTATGGAAACAGAATTAGAAGAAATGTTTCATGACCATGCACTTTGTTGCTGTTGTTTGTTCTTTGAGACAGGATTTTTTGTGTAACAGAGCTCTGGCCATCCTGGACTCACTTTGTAGACCAGGCTGGCCTGGAACTCACAGAGATACACCTGCCTCTGCCTCCTGAGTGCTGAAATTAAAGGCGTGCGCCACCATGCCCTGCTGACCACACAATTTTTGATTACTTTCTCTGCTGCTTTCTACCTCTAAGAACTTCAATGAGAAATACATATCCCTAATATATTGTGTATGTAATTGCAGTATATGCAATTCAGTGTTCAACTGAACTCGTAAATGTATAGATAAAAACCAGAACACAGACAGTAGTCTGCTATTCATAGAATGTGGGAGGCAGGTGTCATTTGTATTTAAAGTGACTTGTACAGAGAGTGATTTTTTTTGTCCTCCAGGGTAAGTGAGGAAAGGAAAGGACAACTTTGAACTCTTTTCTACTAGGCAACGTTTTGGTCACCCTGGCTTGTGGTATTCAGTTTATCTTATCACTTGGTGAGATGAAATACTTGTATGTGCAAATGGAGATTTACCTTCTTACTGCTGCCTAATACCTAATGAGGTATTAGAGGCAATCCTGTCTGAAACACACAAAACAAACTGTCAAACAGACTTACTGGAAAATACCCCCCAATGTCATGGGGTAAAAGCATTTGTTAATAGGTATTTGAAGACCGGCCTTAGTCAACAGGCAGTAATGGATGGGGTCATTGTCTCTTGCATGAGGTAACATAATTCAGCAAAGACTGCTTCCTAGTGAAGACTGTTTCCCTCTACCCTCCCCCCACCACGCCCTGCACCCCTGCCAAGTCTTCCTTCCAGAGGAAGAAAGATCCAGAAAAATAGTGATGGAGAAGCAAATATGATGAGCTTTTTAAAAAATGAAAATCCACCATGCAAGCACATTACTTAGATGTCCTTCTCAAGCACAGGTAACTTTCATGGATTACAATGCAACGGGCCTTGAACTCACAGAAAACCATCTGCCTCTGCCTCCCAAATTCCAGGATTAAAGGTTTGTGGCACAACAACTGGATGAAAAGCGGATTCTTATATGTCACTGGTGGGGATGTAAATTAGTATAGCCATTATGCAAAATAGTATGGGGATTCTTCAAAAAGATGGGTCTACCATAAGACCTGGCTATGTCACCGAGTATATAGTTGAGGAAAATGGAATTATCACATAAAAGAGTTACCCACATTCTCATAGCTTTTTGCTCATAATATTATGCAACCAATCTCATTGTCCACTGACAGATGAATAAAAATGATATATCTACAATGGAACATTATCTGGTCATAAAGACAAAATTTTGTCAGTTGCAGCAAATTGAATGGATATGGTATTAGCACAACTGACATTGCATGGTCTCACTTATATATAGAAGCTGAAATAGTTCATTTTCAGGCAGAATATGTAATTAGCCAGAGGCCAGAAAGGGCAGTGGGAGGAGGAATATAGCTGAATGACTCAAACCAAACACAGAAAGAATAACCCTTGTGCTCCACAGCAGAGTTGTATGTCTGTGACTCACTGTGACTCCCTATGTATTTCACGGATATCTAGAATGGAGGAGCTAGAATCTAATCACAAAGAAGTGGTAAGGAGAGGAAAACCAAGAGTCCCCCCATTTGCTCAGTATCTATTGTAAACATGTCCTGAAAAAAAAAATCACTGTGCCCAGTAACCTCTTAACAACCATGATATGTTAATTTCACAAGAATAACATTTTAAAACATTCATGCTTTAAACTACCCAAGATCTTTATTTTTGGCTCTGTGCTCTTCACCCATAAGATTATTGGGGTCTGGCAGTCTTTTGAAACTCCCTCCCTCCTTTTATCTGTTTGTTGCTTGCCCACTTCTTTAAGATCACTTACTTGACGTTGCCAGGATCTTGTATATAAATGTATCTAAAGGTGACTAGTGTGACAGTAAGAATGAATGAAGTCAACACCGTGGGCTCTTTTCCCACCTGCATTCTGGCCAGTCCAAAGTTGGGTGGATCCAGTCATATCTAGTTTCCTGTTGAGGGGCTATGCTCTTAAAGGAATCGCTCCTGCTTATAGTTCCAAAATGAAAAAAATTTGGAAATTAAAAATGTAAAAGAGTACAAACCTCAATGTCCTTGGTGCTCTTTGCAGACAATAGAAGGACGATGCCCATACAGAGGCAGAATCCTCCTGTGGCAAAAAAGATAGAGAGGACCACCGAGGCAGATAAATTTAGTTGTTGGGCAGGCAACGTTTGCTGCTTCAGCGCTGTGTTTTCTGGCAGTCTGGACAGGTTCTTTGGGGGCATCCTCTTCACTTTGGTCCTGCAGGTGACTCAAACACTTTGGAGACATTTAGAATATTCAAACTTATAATATTATCATATAATGCTTAATGGTACATGAAGAATTACATGAAGTTGTGAAGTCATTTTTGCTTTCTGGTCTTGTTTTCTAAGCAGATCTGCTATCTGCATAGGGTGGGTGCTTTCAGGAACTGCTGTGAGCATTTTATTTAGGTTCAGAAAGCCTGCTGTGCTAAATACCATGCCTAAGAATGTGCTCCTCAAGGTCTATAAAAACCAACATTGGCTCATGCTTGGAAACAGTTATTATGGGCTGTTTCAGAGATTTGTTGATCATGTCAAGGCAAAACCTTCCCAAATTTATCTTTAGAAACTTGTGTAAATCTTTGGTGATTAATAGAGTAATACAATCAAAGTAGGGCTATCAGCTTTTCCCCAAATATGGCTATAGTCTAGCAGGAATATGAACTAAGTTTGGAAAATGCTCTGATATTACAGCTTGCTTTGCCATTTGTGATGATACAGAAAGGAGAAACAAACAAAGATTTGTAGAATATATGTGCATGTACTTAATAAACTTCAGCACCTTTTATTGTTTCATACATAACAAAGACCCAGGCAGAAAATCTAGACTACAACATCACCTTTTGGTGCTGGAGAGGTGGTTGGGCATTTAAGAGCTCTGGCTGCTTTTCCTGAGGACAGAGGTTTGATTCCCAGCACCCATAGGTTGGTTCACAACCGTCTGTAATTCCAGTCCCAGGGGATCGGATGCAATCTTCTGGCCTCCTCAGGCATTATGTGCGTGTAGTGTACAGACATTTATTCAGGGAAATACTCATACACATAAAATAAAAATAAAAATCTTGAAAGAAAAAGTCTCTCTTAAGTGATCCCCCCAAAAAAAGGTAATTGCCCCAGAGTTAGGATTAGGGCAGGGCTCTGTTCTTATCTTTCCAGGAGACTTAAAGCATCCATTCTAGGAATCCAGGGACAACTGGACAAGGGAAACCTCAGCAGAAAACAGATCAAACACCGAAGAAGACGAGCGGCCCAGACGATCCAGCCTTGCAGACTCCCTCAATAGCTGTTTCCTCAAAAGTCTACAACCACAACTCAAAATCACTAAGATCGTTCAGCTCCACAGACTGCTCCAGCCAGAACTTCAGTAAAGGCCTGAAGATCAGCTTCTGTCTACAAACTTCTTAGGACATCTAAAGAGCTGAGCACAAAAGGACTGAATATCAAATGATTCTATTAACATTTTAAACCATTTTTCCATCCTATTTGGGCCCCAAACAGGTTTACTATGTCCCAAATCAGCAGGAAGTCATTTATGAGAGTGATGTCCCAGGCCCAGAAGTGGGGAGGGTGTTCCCCCCCCCTTCGGTTATTTGATGGATAACAGAAAATTTTGTCATTTAGGGGAAGAGACTACAAGCTGTTAAATGGGTTTTGGAGGTTAGACCTAGGGACTTCTCTCTTTTTCTTTTCTGTATCCTTCTTTCTCTCCTATGTAGGAGTGAATAGACTTGAGAAAAAATGGGACATAGACATAGTATAGAAAAGATCAAGAAAAAAGGACAGATTATTGAATAAGCCTTTATACCATTGTATATTGATACAAAATTAATACTATATTAGGCTAAATTGGTAGATTATTGTATATTAATTCAAAATTAAGATTGTATTGGACTACATTGGTACTTATCTTAGTATATTGATACAAAATTAAGAGTATATTTGGCCACATTGGTATTGATCTTTGTATATTGTTACAAAATTAAGGGTAACACTTCTTAAAGGTATTATATCTAGTAATGCTTAAAAAGGAAATGTGAAGTTTTGGCCTTTTGCTACCAACCATCATAAACTGTTTAGGATAATTAAGAAATACAAACTAACAGTCATGCAAGCGTGTCATTTTGTTAGTTACTATGACAGCCTATCACAGTTATTTTCTAAGCTACTCAGAAATCAAGTTGTTAAGAGATAGCAACATTTGCTTATCTAAACATAAGAGATAGACAGGGTGTCTTCAAAAACCCCAAGAGATCTGCAGAGTATGGCATTCAAAGATGTTTTCTTAAATTAAGATTTTTTTTTTTGATATCAAGACATGCCAGCTTCTGACAGCATCCCCTATTCCACTCCAAGAAGAAGATGAGCATCGAAGAATCTCCAGTGTGAGATGGTTGAATTAGTGGCAAGCCTATCTCTTGGCAAAAACAAAACAAAACAAAACAAAAACAAAAACAAACAAACAAACAAACAAAAAAAAAACCCCTTGCTTCAACTGTAGACAGACTGCTGTCCAAAAAGGACAAAACTTGGAAGCAGGCAAGTTGACAGCTTAGCTCTGCCAAGACAGGGTAGGTAAGTCTTTCATAATTCCTGCTCTATAATCAATGCCTGTCAGAGAAGTGGGGCCAAACAGCTGAAGATCGATGCTGTAATGTATGGACAGAAAATGGGAACTGTTGAGGCAGCCACTGGTATGTCATTTCTTAGTTTTGGAAGCTGTGGGCCCTGCACTTCCTATATAATCAGATATATTTATCCCTCTCAGGTCTCTAAGGTGGTTGAAGAATAGATAGCTAGAGTCTCATAATTAAATTTTGAGTTGTTTAGGAATCAAGAGGGCGTTCTGGATCTAAGAAGATGTTTTTAAAATTGTGATGCAAGTTAGTATGAAAGCTGAGTTAGACAGAGAACTTTAAACTCATGGAGATAGATAGTAGAATGTTAAAGTCAGGGGCCAAATACATATGGACTGGACATTGAGAATGTATGCTAAGCCATATAACTCTCAGAATTGTGGCCTATTTATTTCAGTTGTTTTGTACTGTATTTATTGTTATAAGAGAAAGAGCCATTTGTTGGACTGAAAAAAAAAAGAATTATGCGGGGAAGGAAGATGGCGGTGACCTACACTGACGCATTTTGAACGCGGAGGAAAAAGAGCCATAAAAAACACAGAGTTATTGGGCACTGTGCAAAAACCGGAGGGGCTAGACCCTCCCGGGAACACTCACAGCTCCCAAGGGACTGTTAAAAGTCCCAGGGTAAGGCTCTCTCCCCATCTCTCACAGACACGGAAGCCACTAAACCCGGGATTCAGGAACTCCCATTTGGAGAGGCGCCTGGTAAGATCGACCCCAACTCACAGCAGGCAGAATCAGAGGCCACTTGGCGATAGTTCACTAGCCTATTGGACTCCCCACACCTCAGGTAGAACTTATACCCACTTAAAAATTTTTGCGAGATAGTGGAAGTCTTAGCAAAGAACAAAGAGTGGGCTCAGCGGGTGGTCCGCAGCTGCTCGTGAAGCAGAGGGCGGGAGGTTCCGACAGAGCGCGGGAAGGCGGGAACACAAAGGCGGGTGGGAGGGGCCGAATCCTGCGCACTCATGGCAGCGCAGCTGGGGAGGGAGCCCGGCTGGCAGGGCCAAACCCCCGCAAACCCAAGGCAGGACAACTGGGGAAAGAGTCAGGCATGGGCGAGGCCAGGGACCCGCGCACCCACAGCTGAGCTGCTGGGGCGAGAGGACCACTCTGGCGGCTGGGGGATACTGGGCTCTGTGCACCCACGGCCGAGCAGCCAGGGAAGGAGACCCGAGGCTGCACAGACAGGGAGGGAACCAGGCACAGGTGGGCGGGGCTGAGGGGCCAGGCCTGTGGCAAGAAGCCTAGTGAGAAACCAGAAATTGAGACCATAGCTGTATTCTGGAAAATTCAGACATATTAGGTGTGGAGCCAGACCCTGTCAGCCTCCGTGACGAAAAACAAAGCCCACAGAATCTGTGCCTGGGCAAACAGGTCCATACCATCAGAACCATTACAGGCTGATAACTCAGAGTGCAACATAGAGAAGTCTGAATTGGGAGCAGTGAAACAATTCCGGTCCATTACTCACAACTTGGGAATAGGCTGCACCAGCTCACAGTGCCTCAAGCGATTAAAACTACAGTGACCCTGAAATCCCCCTGTAAGCAACGACAGATAGCCAAGTAACTCGTCCCCTGCACCAAAGCATCCACTGTGGATCCAAGCACAGAAAACGACAAGAACAGACAGCTAAATGCACCCAATGGCCAAAGGTCAAAAAAAAAAAATAGAAATCAAGGAAATATGACTCCATCAAAGCAGAATTATCCTAGCTCATCCAATTCAGATGACCTCACACCAACAGAAACACATGAAAACGTTGACAATTCTGCATTATGGAAAGTGATAGAGTCCCTGCAAGAAGAACTTAAATCTATGAAGGAATTCAAAGAAGCCACAATTCTACAAGTCAAAACAAAGAACACACCATTAAAGAGCTCCAAGCCAAGGTGACAGAGCTTGAACAAGAAAAGGACAAAGCTATGAAAGATTTTCATACAAAAACAAGCAAGCTGGAGAAGGAAATGTACAAAACGAACAAAACCATACAAGACATGAAAATAGAAATAGAAACAATAAACAAAACACAGTCAGAGTTAAAAGAGGAAGTGGAGAACCAAGGGAAGAGAACAGGAACTACGGATGTGAGTATCAACAATAGGATGCAAGAGATGGAAGACAGGATCTCAGGCATGGAAGATTCGATGGAAGAAATCAGTACAACATCCAAAGAAAATGAGAAGGCTAAAAAATCTCTCACCCACAACATCCAAGAAACCAAGGACTCAATGAAAAGATGGAACCTAAGAATTATAGGTATAGAGGAAAGAGAGGACTACTGACTCCAAGGCCCAGGAAATATCTTCAACAAAATCATAGAGGAAAACTTCCCAAACCTGAAAAAAGAGATGCCAATAAAAATCCAAGAGGCTTACAGAACACCAAACAGATTAGACCAGAAAAGAAACTCCTCTCGCCACATAATAATTGAAACTCCAAATGTACAGAACAAAGAAAGAATATTAAAAGCTGTAAGAGAAAAAGGTCAAGTCACATACAATGGCAGACCCATCAGAATTACACCTGACTTCTCCTCAGAAACTTTAAAAGCTAGAAGGACCTGGTCAGATATAATACAAGTCCTGAGAGATCATAGGTGCCCAGCCAGACTACTTTACCCAGCAGAACTCTCTATCAACATAGATGGAGAAAACAAGATATTCCATGACAAAATCAAATTTAAACAATATCTACCCACAAACCCAGCCCTACAGAAAATCCTAGAAGGAAAATCCCAACCCAGAGAAGAAAACTCCACCCAAGAAAACAAAGGGAATAGAAAACCCCTCAGCAACTAAACCAAAAGAGGCACAGGACCACCAACTATACCAAACTAATGGGAAATAACAACCCCAGGACACTAATATCCATCAACATCAATGGACTCAACTCCCCAATAAAAAGACATAGGTTCACAGAGTGGATCCGCAAGCAAGACCCTTCCTTATGCTGTATACAAGAGACACATCTAACTACGAAAGATAGACACTGCCTCAGAGTGAAGGGCTGGGGAAAGGTTTTCCAAGCAAATGGACCCAGGAAGCAAGTTGGAATAGCCATCCTAATATCAAACAAAACAGACTTCCAACTGAAGTTAATGAAGAAAGACAAAGAAGGGCATTATATACTCATTAAAGGGAATATTCATGAAGAGGAAATCTCAATACTGAACATCTATGCCCCAAATACAAAGGCAACTACTTTCGTAAAAGAAACACTTCCAGACTTAAAGCGCACATCGATCACAACATATTAGTAGTGGGAGACTTCAACACCCCACTCACAACAATGGACAGATCATCAAGACAGAAGACAAACAGAGAAATATTGAGTCTAACAGAGATCATGAAACAAATGGACCTAACAGATATCTACAGAACGTTTCACCCAAACACAAAGGAATACACATTTTTCTCAGCACCCCACGGAACCTTCTCCAAAATCGACCACATAATTGGTCACAAGGATAGTCTCAATAGATACAAGAAAATTGAAATAACACCTTGTATCTTATCAGACCACCACGGAATAAAGCTGGTCTTCAACAACAAAAGAATCAACAGAAAGCCTACACACACATGGAAATTGAACAGCTCCTTACTGGATGACCACTGGGTCAGGGAAGAAATAAAGAAGGAAATCAAAGACTTCTTAAAATCCAACGACAATGAAGACACAACATACCCAAACCTATGGGATACATTGAAAGCTGTGCTACGAGGAAAGTTCATAGCACTAAGTGCTTTAAAAAAGAAAATTGTGACAGCTTATATTAGTGAACTAACAGCTAAGCTGGGTGAATTGGAAAAAAAAAGAAACAAACACTCCCAAGAAGAGCAGAAGGCAGGAAATCATCAAACTTAGGGCTGAAATCAACAACTTAGAATCAAAAAGAACTATACAAAGAATCAATGAAACCAAGAGTTGGTTCTTTGAGAAAATCAACAAAATAGACAGACCCCTAGCCAAATTAACTAAAAGGCAAAGGGAAAGAACACAAATCAACAAAATCAGAAATGAAAAGGGAGAAATAACAACAGACATTGAGGAGATCCAGAAAATATTCGGGCATTACTTTAAAAATCTATATTCCACTAAATTTGAAAACCTAAGCGAAATGGACAATTTCCTCGATAAATTCCACCTACCAAAACTAAATCAAAATCAGATTAACAGCTTAAACATCCCAATAACACCCAAGGAAATAGAAACAGTCATTAATAATCTCCCAACCAAAAAAAGCCCAGGGCCAGATGGCTTTAGCACGGAATTCTACAGGACCTTCAAAAAGGAACTAACACCATTACTTTTCAAACTCTTCCACCACATAGAAACAGAAAGAACACTGCCAAACTCATTCTATGAGGTCACTGTCATTCTGATTCCTAAACCACACAAAGACCCAACAAAGAAAGAGAACTTCAGACCAATCTCCCTCATGAACATAGATGCAAAAATACTTGATAAAATACTAGCAAACCGAATTCAAGAACACATCAAAAGTATCATACACCATGATCAAGTAGGCTTCATCCCTGCAATGCAGGGATGGTTCAATATACGAAAGTCTATTAATGTAATTCACCACATAAACAAGATGAAAGAAAAAAACCACATGATATTCTCGCTAGATGCAGAAAAAGCATTTGACAATATCCAACACCCCTTCATGCTAAAAGTTCTGGAGAGAACGGGCATACAAGGACCATACCTAGAAATAATAAAGGCAATATACAGCAAGCCAGTAGCCAACATCAAATTAAATGGAGAGAAGCTTGAAGCATTTCCTCTAAACTCAGGGACAAGACAAGGATGTCTACTTTCACCATATCTCTTCAATATAGTACTTGAAGCCCTTGATAGAGCAATAAGACAACTAAAGGAGATCAAAGGGATAAAAATTGGAAATGAAGAAGTCAAATTATCCCTATTAGCAGATGATATGTTAGTATACATAAGCGACCCCAAAAACTCCACCAAAGAACTCTTACAGCTGATAAACAACTTCAGCAAGGTGGCTGGATACAAAATTAATTCAAAAAAATCAGAAGCCCTTCTTTATACAACAAACAAATATACCGAGAAAGAAATAAGGGAAACAACCCCCTTCACAATAGCCACAAACAACATAAAATACCTGGGGATAACTCTAACCAAGCATGTAAAGGACCTATATAACAAGAACTTCAAGCCCCTGAAGAAAGAAATGGAAGAGGCCTTTAGAAGATGGAAAGATCTACCATGCTCATGGATAGGTAAGATCAACATAATAAAAATGGCTATCCTACCTAAAGCAATATATAGATTTAATGCAATCCCTATCACAATACCAACAAAATTCTTTATAGACCTGGAAAAAGCTAGTCTCAACTTCATATGGAACAACAAAAAGCCCAGAATAGCTAAATCAATCCTGTACAATGAAAAAACATCTGGAGGTATCACCATCCCAGATTTGAAGCTGTACTACAGAGCAACAGTAATAAAAACAGCATGGTACTGGTATAGAAACAGACCAGTGGATCAATGGAATCGAATTGAAGACCCAAACATGGACCCACACACCTATGGCCAACTAATCTTTGACAAAGAAGCCAAAACCGCACAATAGAAGAAGGACAGCATCTTCAACAAATGGTGCTGGTCCAACTGGATGCCCACCTGCAAAAGAATGAAATTAGACCCATACCTATCACCTTGTACAAAACTTAATTCCAAGTGGATCAAAGACCTTAACATAAGGCCGGCCACACTAAAGATACTGGAAGAAAAAGTAGGAGAAACCCTCGAACTCATTGGCACAGGTGACAACTTCCTGAACAGAACACCAACAGCTCAGGATCTGAGATCAACAATCAATAAATGGGACCTCATGAAACTGAAAAGCTTCTGTAAGGCAAAGGACACTGTCATTCGAACAAAACGGCAACCAACAGTCTGGGAGAAAATCTTCACCAACCCCACATCTGATAGAGGGTATTATCTAAAATCTACAAAGAACTCAAGAAACTAAACGCCAAGAAACCAAATAATCCAATCAAAAAATGGGAGATGGAGCTCAATAGAGAATTCACAAAGGAGGAATCCCTAAGGGCTGAGAGACACCTGAAGAAATGTTCAACATCCTTAATCATCAGAGAAATGCAACTCAAGACGACCCTGAGATTCCACCTAACACCTGTTAGAATGGCTAAGATAAAGAGCTCAAATGATAGCGCATGCTGGCGAGGGTGTGGAGAAAGGGGAACCCTACTCCATTGCTGGTGGGAGTGCAGGCTTGCGCAACCACTATGGAGGTCTGTCTGGCGATATCTTAGAAATCTAGGAATAACCTTGCCTCAGGACCCAGCCATACCACTTCTGGGTGTACACCCAAAGGACCTCTCACGGAGACATAGGGAAGTCTCCTCATCTATGTTCATAGCAGCCTTATTTGTAAAAGCTAGAAATTGGAAACAACCCAGATGTCCCTCAACTGAAGAATGGATTAAAAAATTGTGGTACATCTATACAATGGAATATTACTCAGCTATAGGAAACAATGAAATCATGCAATTTGCAACCAAATGGATGGATCTAGAGAAGCTCATCCTGAGTGAGCTAACCCACTCTCAGAAGGATGCACATGGCATCTATTCACTTATAGTAGGATTTTAGCTATATCGTACAGGATATCTGTACTACAACCAACACACCAAAAGGAACATGGACATAAATTTTTTTTTTATCTTTTTCTTTTTCCGTCTTTTTTTCTTTTGTTCTTTTTCCTTTTCCCTTCTCTTTTTCCTCTCTTTTTTTTGTGTATATTCTTTGTTTTTGTGGGTTTGTGTGTTTGTTGGTCTTTTTTTTTAGTATTCCCCCAGTAGCAAGGAGACCCCTTTCACTGGCAGTACTGCCTCGTAGGCCCCCGGAGAATGAAGAGGCTCTTGGCCCTCATATGACTCCTGATCTGTGGTGAGAGACTGTTAGGCAGGGACACTCCACCCCAGAGGAACAAGACGGAAGGGTCAGGGGGTAGAGCATGGGAGGGTGGGGCTGGGAAGCGGGAAAAGAGGACAATATGATAAGGATGTAACCTGAAGCAACAAACAAATAAATTTATTAACTAAAAAAAAGGGGGGGGGCAGGTGGCAGGGCTGAAACACTGTGAATGGAACAGAGGATACAGCCGTTCAGCCTGGTTTTGCAGACCTCCAGGTGTCGAGGAGACGTGGAGCTAAGGTAAAATACAAGAGAATTGTGGTATTGGCCCATGCCTTTGACTTCAGCGGAGACGGGGGGGGGGGGGAGCACCATAGAGTTGGTGGTCTTATGTATTCTGGAGTCATATGGAGCAGGGTGGTGAGGCTGCATACTCTTGGTCCCACCATTCAAGAAGAGTACACCCTTGGTCCCAGCTCCCAGCACACTGAAGACAGAAACGGGCAGATCCCAGAGCTCAGGGTCAGCCTGATGCTGGGCAAACTCTAAATAGAGAAAGACTTCGATCCAGGAGTGGTGGAACACATCTTTGCTCACTTCAGATGGGAAACACAGGTTCCTGATCCCAATAATTAGAGTTCAGAGACACACACATGGGATTTGGAGGGACCTAGGTTAGGAGGTTACTTACAAAAGGCCTTCTCGATGCAGGCATATTGTCCTTTGGGATCTCAAAATATATACACTATAGCTGGTTTAGCTCCAAGGTGACAGAATGATTTCTTCTTTAACCCGGATTGAAAGATAACGCTTTGTATGTTGTCGGAAGGCCAAATTTACTTCAGGAGAAGTACTACCCAGCCCCCCTCCCAAAAAAAAGAGGGCAATTGTCCCAGGGTTGGGATTGGGGCAGGGCTCTGTTCTTATCTTTCCAGGAGAATCGAAGCGTCCATTAGGGGAGCCCAGGGACCGTGCAGCTCTGCACAATGCCCCGGCAGGTACCTCAGTGAAGCCTGCAAGATCAGCTTCTCCCTACAAACCCCTTAGGTCATCTAAACAGCTGAGAACAGAAGGACCGAACATAAAAGGAGTGTACTAACATTTTTAACCATTTTTTCCATTTGGGCTCAGGCCCCAAACAGGTCTACTACGACCCAAATCAGCAGGAAATCACTTTAAGAGAGCGATGTCCCATGCCCACAGGGTGGGGAAGGTGTTTCTCCGCCCTTCTTTTTGGTTATTTGAAGGATAACTGAAAACTCTGATATTTAGGGGAAAAGATTACAAGCTGATAAGTGGTCCTGTTTAAAGGGTTTTGGAGGTTAGCCCCAGGGACTTCCTACTTTTCCTTTTCTGTATCCTTCTTCCTCTCCTATGTAGGAGTGCATAGGCTTGAGAAAAATGAGATATAGACATAGCACAGGAAGGTCCAAGAAGAAGGGGCAGATTATTGAATATGCCCTTATACCTTTGTATATTGATACAAAATTAGTAGTTTATTTGGCTAAAGTGGTATTGACCATTGTTTATTGTGCAAAAATAAGATTGTATTGGATTACATCGGTATTGATCTTTGTATATTGATACAAAATTAAGATTATAGTTGGCCACAATGGCATTGACCCTTGTATATGGACGTAATATTAAGATTGTATTTGGCTACATAGGCATTGATCTTTGTATATTGATACATAATTAAGAGTATATTTAACCACAATTGAATAGATCTTTGTATATTGATACAAAATTAAAGGTAACGCTTCCTAATGGTATCATACCTAGAGATACTTAAAAATAAAATGTGAAGCTCTGGCCTCTTGATACCAACCGTCTAAAACGGTCTAGGATAGTTAAGTAAAACAAACTCCTAGTCATGCAAACATGTCACTTTGTTAACTACTATGACACTCTATCACAGATATTCTCTAAACTACCCAGTAATCAAGTTGCTAAGAGACAAGCAACATTTGCTTATCTAAATACAAGTGATGGATAGGGCATCTTCAAAAACCCCAAGAGATCTGCAGAATATGGCATTCAAAGATGTTATCTTAAATTAAGATTTTTTTTTGATATCGAGATATATCAGCGCCTGACAGCATCCCCTATTCTACTCCAAGTAGAAGATAAGCATTGAAGAACCTCCACTGTAAGATGGTTGAATTAGTGGCAAGCCTATTTCTTGGCATGAAAAAATCTCTTGCACCAAGTGCAGACAGACTGCTGTCCAAAAATGACAAAACTTGGTAGTAGGGAAGTCGACAGCCTAACTCTGCCAAGACAGGGTAGGTAAGTCCTTCATAATCCCGGCTCTTCAACAAATGTCTGTCAGAGAAACAGGACCCAAAGGCTGAAGACTGATGCAGTAATGTATGGAGAGAAAATGGGAACTGTCCAGGCAGTCATTGGTATGTCCTTTCTTAGTTTTGGAAGCTGCAGGCCCTGCACTTCCTATATAAGCAGATATATTTATCCCTCTCAGGTCTCTGAGGTGGTTGAAGAATAGACAGCTAGAGTCTCATAGTTAAATTTTGAGTTGTTTAGGAATCAAGAGGGTGTTATAGATCTAAGAAGATACTCTTAAAAGTGTGTTGCAAGTTAGTATGGATGTTGAATCAGATATAGACCTTTAAACTCATGGAGATGGTCAGATAGTAGAATGTTAAAGTCAGGGGCCAAATATTTATTAACTGGACATTGCGAAGGTATACTGGGCCATTTAACTCTCATAAATGTGGCATACTTATATCTCTTGTTTTGTATAATACTTACTGTTATAAGAGAAGGAACCATCTGTTGGACTGAAAGGGGAAACTTCTGGGGGGAAGAGGGTGGAAGGGCGGGATAGGAAAGGGGAATAGGGAGGGGTTTGTGACTGAGATGTAACTTGAAGAAAAAAAATAAAGTATTAAAAAAAAAGAATTATGCTTTCTGCGGGAAGGGTGAGAGGGTAGGAGGGTGGGGCTGGGAGGGGTGGAGGGAGAGGGCTGTGATGGAGATGTAACTTAAAGTAATAAATAAACATTAAAAAAACAAACAAAACAAAAAAATCTACTCATTGGAGATTGGTGAAACATTATCAGATATTCAGCCTTGCAATACAGCATTAGTTCTGGTTTGAGGGGTTTCTCCCTTGGGCGCCTATTAACAATTTTATAATTATTCATTTAAAAAAACTGCTAGATACAGACTAAGAATTTTATGAAGTAGGGGAAGCCATGGTGTGTGTGTGTGTGTGTGTGTGTGTGTGTGTGTGTGTGTGAGAGAGAGAGAGAGAGAGAGAGAGAGAGAGAGAGAGAGAGAGAGAGAAGGCAATGGCAAATGTACCTGACTTAACAATAATGTCAAGTGAATGCAATATACTTGAAGTGAATGAATATATACAGTAGGAGGTTTCCAATTAAGAATCAATGTTTATACTTGCAAAACAAGTAAGCAAATAGAGTACTGCAGAGTACCCATGGGGCATTTTTGGCATTTTTGGCATGCTATCTGAGTCTGACCTGAAAGTGAGTGACTAGAACTGCTGGTGCTGTCCATGTGCCAAACAGTGTTGTGTGAGATGTCACGGGACACTTGTGGTCAACATTTACTGGTTGTTTTGTTAAGTGAGCACAGCTAAGGGCTTGGGCTTAAAGGGCAGCGATAGAGTATGAGGTTAGATTTTATGTGTAAAACTGTCTCACAAGACATTAGGCATGTTTGTGACTTAAGTTCCTATTCCAATGTTGGAACAGATAATACTCAATAAAAGTCTTATTTCTATAACAAACCATTAAGAACAGTATTTCTTAGCCTTCTTATGAAACAAGATCACACACTAAAAAGCTTCACAGGGAGTGTGTTCATCATGGCTTGCCAGGAAGTCAAACCTATAGATATATATATATTATAAGGAGTCATCTCACAATTACAGAGGCGAAGTCCAAAATCTGCTGAGTCCAGTCAGTGTCCCAGTTAAGTTCTGAAGACCAAGAGACTGCAATAACCTCAGGAAGAGCCAGTTTTTCAGTTAGAATTCTGTTACTGGGGGAAGGGGAGGTAGTTGGCCTTCAGTTTTGTTCAGGTCTTCAAAGAAAGGGATGAATCCCTCTCACACAATTAAGGTCAGTCTGCTTTGATTAAGGCCAATGACTGAAATGTTACTCTTATCATAGACAACCTCACAGAACAATGCCTCACCAACTCTCTGGCATCATGTGGTTCAGCAGATTAGATATATTAAAATCTGTCATCATAGGCAGTAAGTGCAAACATTTCTGAGGCAATAAGAGAGATAACCAGATACACATTTTATATCCACCTATTCACTTTTTCTGAATTTTGATCTTTTATTAATTTTTTCACATCATATATTTTGATCATATTCTTAACTTTCCCCAACTCCTCCCCACCACCCTACCAATGCAATCTATTCTCTCAAAAAACAAAATAAAAAATCAAAACAAAAATCTAATAATACAAAAAAATAACAAAATGAAGGAAAAAGTCCACAAAATAACAACAACAACAAAAACAAAATGAAACAAATCCCCCAAACCCTAGAATATGTTTTGTGTTGGCCAACTAGCTACTCCTGGACACGGGGCCTTGCCTGGAGTACGGCGGATATGCCCCAGGAAATTCCACAGGAGAAAACTGACTTTTCTTAAATAGCTTCTTGGCGAGGGGACGGGATTTTGTGTTCACTCTCTTCCCTAGTGCTGGGGTTATGGTCATGTTCAGGTCTTGCACATGCTGTCACAGGCTCTGTGAGTTTCTATGTGTTTCATTCCTGTTGTGTTTAGAAGATACTGCTTCCTTGGAGTCATCTGCCACTGCCGGCTCTTAAATCTTTCTGCCTCTTCTTCTACATAGATCCCTGAGATTCGAGGGGAGGGGTCGATGACATCTCGCTTAGCACTGAGGGCTCCAGAACCTCGACCCCTCTGCACATTGTCCAGTTGTGGGTTTCTGTGTTAACTACTATCTACTGCAAAAAGGGCTTTTCTCTGATGAGGGTCAGATGAGGCATGGATCTACCGGTATAGCAGTATGTTATTAGGACTGATTTTTATTGCTATGTTCTTTAAAAATAATAGTAGTAGGTTTTCCCCAGGGCAGTTTTGAGTATGGGTTCTATCTCATGGAGTGGCCTCGAATCCAATTCTAAATAACACAACTTATGCTTGCAAATATACTTCATATGCTTTGTTTTTAATAAACAAGGCTCCTGAACTACACTATCGACAATTGGATATCTGTTGTATGGTATAGAATATTTAGCTCCATCCCTGACTTCTACCAGCTAAGTGTCACTCACATCTTCCCCTGTATGCCAACAGTAGCCTCCTATCCCAGTGGGCAGCTAAACATAATTTAAGCATTGCAAATGTACCCTAAGGGGAAAATTTTCCTGTCTAAGTACCACCATTCTGGACTGATAACTATTTGCTAATAGTGGTGGAATCGTTTGAAAAATTAGAGAGGGATTTTCTTTGTTCCTTTCTTTCTTTCTCTTCCCCTCCCCTCCTTTTTTTATTTTGTTTTTTTTTTTTCAGACTAAGTTTCTCTGTGTAGCCTGGCTGTCCTGGAACTCACTTTGTACAGCAGGTTGTTGGCCATGATGTAATTGATAATTTGAATGAGTTTCAATAGTGGTTCTCCTTTCTCTTTCCTTCACTGGGCTCTACTCAGTACCTTTGAAGACGGCATGTACTCCTGTTTTCTGACTTGTGCGGCAGATTTCAGCCCGAGAGGTGCCCAGGAAGTGTTCACTAGAGTGCAGGAGTGTGTGGTTTGCTGATTGTGTTTGCTGCCTTGTGAGCTAGGGTAACTTGAGTGTGGAATTTTATCAGCAATGACATCCACTTCATTTGTTATGTTTGCTAAATGCTTGTTTCCAAAAAGACAGCTTGAATTCCCGAAAGAAATCCAAGGCCTGGGCTTGACTTCCATTTTTACTATTTCAACTGTGCATGTTCCTTGACAGACTCAGTTTTACTGTCTATATATATGAATAAGAACTGGACATAGTTGTGCATGCTTCAATTCTAGTACTTGGGGAGCAGAGGTTGACAGATCTCTGTGGGTTTTTGAGGCTGTAGAGAGCTGCGACGTGCTGTGCCCTAAAGATGGCGCCGGTTTCCACCTTCCACCAGCCCGATGGTGAGCGCTCTCTGTGGTAAACAAGTCCATATTTGGCTAAGACCGCTGATCTGGCTGGCTTGCTTCCGCATAAGTGGGCCTCTAAGATAGCACCATGTGGCTTTACTTGATTGGCTGTTCATATAGTATTTAGCCTGTGGGTTGGGTCTCCCGGGCATTTCGGAAGACTGTTTTCAAGGGACCTGAATAAACTGCTTGAGAAGAGCTTTTGCGAGTTGCGTCGTTCTTGCTGGTCGAGGGGGACGTGACAAGTGGTGGCCTGTACCGGGAACCAGAAAAGACTCAGAACTCCTGCAGTCAGGGGCAGGGCACTGGTAAGTTCCCGGGGTAAATTGTGACAATAAAGTTTCGCGGAAATAGCGAACAAAAGGTAAAGTTTCGTGGGGAAACTGCGAACCAAAAGTAAATTTTTAATCATGGGATCGTCTCAGTCACATCCAATTTTTCTGGCTCTTCAGGAGCTACTTTTAGCTACCCTAGAGAGATTTTTGAATGAATGCGACTCCGTGGCTCCGTGGTTTGCGGTGTCCGGGAATCTTACGATATCCTGCTGGGACAAATTAGGCAGGGACTTGGATTTTGCCTGGGAGCAAGGTACATTGCAGGGAGGAGCACGGCCTATTTGGAGACTTGTTCGTAGTTATTTAGGAGATCAGAGATATTGCAAGGCAGTGGAAAAAGGACAAGAGGCATTAGAGCAGTTAAAAGAGGAGCGCTCGGCCAAATCTGGGAAAGATACCTTGGAAGAGGATAGCTCAGAGTCTGAAGAGGAACTTGAAATGTTAGCAAAGGAAATGGAAAAGTCATCTTTGAGGAAGAGTTCTGACTGCACCTGGATAGAGCCCTCAGGTCCGGGGCCACCTGTGTTGGCGCCGCCTTCATATAATGAGACTTCCCCTCCGAGTGGTCCTAGTGGGCGGTCATTCTGTCCAAATGTCTGGAGGGAAGTGAGACATGAGCTGTACTACCCTGTCTTTCAGGATGGAGGGGGAAATCGTTATCATGAACCTCTCGATTTTAAGGTAATTAAAGACTCAGCACTTGCTGAGTCTGTCCGTACTTACGGGATTAATGCTGCTTTCACTGTAGCTCAGGTGGAAGCTCTTCATCGTTATTGCATGACTCCTAGTGACTGGATGAGCTTGGCGCGTGCCTGCTTGTCCTCTGGGCAGTATTTATATTGGAAGGCTTTCTTGATTGAGTTTGCTAATGAACAAGCTGCTGCTAATCGTGCAGCAGGAAACCCAGCCTGGGATGTGGACATGCTTCTTGGGCAAGGTTGATATGCTCAACAACAAACTGGGTATCCGGCTCAGGTATTTGAGCAAATCAATTTAATCGCAACCAGAGCTTGGAAATCATTGCCTAACAGGGGAAGTGAATGGGAATCTAACCAAGATTATTCAGGATCCCCTGGAGCCTTTCTCAGACTTCGTGGCTATAATGGTTGAAGCAGCTGGAAGGGTATTTGGAGACCTTGATTTGGCAATGCCCTTAATTAAACAACTTGTGTATGAGCAATGTACAAAGTAGTGTAAAGCAGCTATCACCCCTTATAAGAACAAGGGGTTGGAAGCCTGGATGCCTCAGTGCAGACTGCCGCTACCTTGAATAGTTTGTCAGCCAATGTAGCCACGGCCTTGGATGTATTGTGGCAGGTGGCCCAGATTGGCTGTGAGTGGAAAATGACTGGTTTGTGTGTGACCTCTGTGCCATATCAAAATTATACTGTAGCTGTAAATTTGTCTAAGCAACTCTCTCAGTATCTTACAGGAAATTGGTCTGGAGAGTTTGATAAGCTGATGCAGAATCTGAGAACTGCCATCGTGCATGTGAATTCCACCCGGGTTGATGTCTCTGTTGCTGAAGGACTGTCAACATGGATCCTCTGAGCCATGAACCATCTGAAGGAATGGGCGGGAATGGGTGCCCTAGGAGGCATGCTCTTCCTAGTCAGTTTCATTGCCCTATGGTGTATCTGTAAGATGAGGATTTCACAGAGGAGAAGTAATGCCATGCTGGTACAAGCCTTTGCTGCCTTGGAGGCTAGACAGCCACAAGCTTGGTTGACTGTCCTAAAGGACTAAGCTATCATCACGCTCAGGATGCAAGGCTAAGCACTGCACTTGGGGTCAGCTTCTAGCGACTTCAAGAAGGGCATGTTTGATTGCATATGGGTTGGTATCCTAGTTTCCCATCTCTGAGAAAAAGATACCGGACGGGTATGGCACCAGCCTGGTTGGCTACTGGGCGTGGGGTCATTACAATGTCCTTTACATGCATATCAGAGATCAGACCTCTACCCTTGCCTGTTGCGTTTTAAAACAAAAAGGGGGATCTGTGGCGAGCCACAAAACTGTGGTGAGCCGCAACCCTAAGATGGCGCCTGGCTTGATGCCAG
>CAJQZJ010024932.1:0-10156 GCA_907164525.1 Lophiomys imhausi | reverse complement strand
TTTTTTTTTTTTTTTTTTTGGTTTTTCGAGACAGGGTTTCTCTGTATAACAGCTCTGGCTGTCCTAGACTCACTTTGTAGACCAGGCTGGCCTCGAACTCACAGAGATCCGCCTACCTCTGCCTCCCAAGTGCTAGGATTAAAGGCGTGCGCCACCAACGCCCGGCTTTCTGGATTGCTTTTTTAAGCGGGGAAATTTTCATGCAACATACAGTTTTTCCCTGGGCTTACATTGAAACAATAATATGGTAAAAACAAACAAACAAAAAATAACTTGTTAGTTCAGATATGAGGCTGCCAATAACATGTCACCTGTCACCAAGGTGACTAGGAGCTGAATCGTAAGAGGTCTGCATTCTGTGCTACAGCATTTGTCACCCTGCTTCTGAAATATTCAATGAGCTAGAACAGTCCTGGTCAAACCTATGCAAATCTAGAAAAAAATAGTGATGATCATTTAGGGGCTGGGAGATGGCTGTAATGCATATTGTGTGTTGTTGAGATCTGTGTGAATGTTTTTTTTTACACGAAACACATTTAAATATTCAAGAAGTTATAAAGCTTCATCTCACTATTCCCAGAACTCATTCTGGATTTTGTTGTCTTCATCTTTGTAGAAAGCACAGACGATACTGAAATAGTGAGTTACCACTGGGAAGAAGTCGAAGGGCCCTTCGTAGGAGAGGCACTTCCAGCTGACACCCCAACCTTACGGTTGTCGAATCTACATCCTGGTAACTACACTCTTAGGCAAGTGGGTCCCACCTCTATTGTGTTTACTGGAGACTTCTCTTCTGACTAGTTCTTGAAACTGATGCTTTCTATAAAATTAAAAGCAATATATCTCTAAGCAGAAGGAAATAAAAATATTTCTCCTACATCCGTGACCTAAAAACGAGGGCTCTCAACAATATGGCATTTAAATGCTTTTTCTATGCTCAAGCTATGCACATGTTCCCTTAAGCCCTTTTTCTTTTTTCCTAACTTGGATTACAGTTCTGATGGGAGAGACCTCAGGGGTTTGGTTTGTGGTCAAAGCTGGAGCTGGAGTTTGGCCCTTAACTGTGTGGAGCTTGTAGGAAGTTTGAAAGGAAGCCCAGAAGATGTGGATCATCCCTGATACACAATTTACCCTGAGGCATTCTTTCCCAGGTGGTGTTCTCTAGCCCCTCTCACACAGTTTTGCTCTAGACAACCCACCCCACTCTCTACTTCCCCCCACAAGGGTGAAATGAACTAGTGGAGATTGAGCTGTCCTTGGGACCACAGGAGGGATCATTTCAATCCAGGAGGGCCTGGGCAGTTTTCTTTTTCCTTTTTGGTGTGTGTAGGTATAGCATTTGTGGGTGTTTGAAAATGCTTAACCCTAAAATGCTTCACAAAGAGTGTCCTGGAAACATGATTGTAGGGAAATCTTCTAGAAATGAATGTAGACATTGAGCTGCTTTGTAGCTGAAATTCACAAGTGGTTCAGTCAGCAAATTCTCAAGGGAGAAGGCAGAAGTGGCTCCCAACACTGTTATCGTGAGTTGTTGGAAAGGGACGCCTGGTAACACCCTTAGGGTGAATTGAGTGCTCTAGAGAGGCTTCTGGGTTGCCTGGAGGGGACACATTCTTCACTCAGCATCTCAAAGACAAGTAAATTCATAAAAGCTAAGCCTTAATGTGGGAGCATATTATGATTTGAACATAAAATGAATCTATTGCAACAGATGCAAAGAAAAACACCCTCTTGCCTGTATGTATTTCTTAGCCTCATTCTCGAGTTTCTGGTTTGACTTCTGAGAGTGGTTAGTCTGAGCAGGCTAAGGTGTACTTTCAGGTGTAGCCTAATCTTGGATGTAAGAGCTTCCTTTTCTCCTTATAGGCTGACTGTCACAGACTCAGATGGCGCTATTAACTCTACCACTGCAACCCTCATCATCCGTGGTCCTGTGGACTACCCACCTGTTGCCAATGCGGGACCTAATCAGACCATAACTTTGCCCCAAAACACCATAATTCTGAATGGAAACCAAAGTAGTGATGATCACCAGATTGTCTTCTATGAGTGGTCTGCAGGCCCTGGTGGTGAGAGCAAAGAGATGGTCATGCAGGCAAGTCCTCTATACTGCCTGCAGACTTTTATTCTATCATCTATCTATCTATCTGTCTGTCTGTCTGTCTGTCTGTCTATCAAATCTATCTATCTATCAAATCTATCTATCTATCTATCAAATCTATCTATCTATCTATCTATCTATCTATCTATCTATCTATCTATCTGTCTGTCTGTCATCAACTCATCTATTCTTGGTTTAGGGAGGTTGTTAAATCAGAAAATCTAATTTTATATATTTCTCATACTATGAAATGGTTGGAAGAGCATCCAACCTCACAAATCTCTCCCAGGTTTATATTTCTTACTTTCACATACCCAGATTAACAGAGAACAGCAACCAGGCAGCCAGTCCTATTGTTCAGCCAGATCTTGATGTCAGTGTGTGTGTGGGGGGGGTAGTTGACTCAGTATTCGTTAGAGCAGTACTTTTGTCTTGGGAGAAACACTAGAAGCAATTAACTTCATTACCAGAAAAGCAGTTATTATTTTGTTTTCCCCATTTACTGAAATCTGTACTATCTTGTCTACATCTAGCATCTAGTAGTTTTTTTTTAAAGAGTTTGTGATTTTGTGTGTGTGTGTGTGTGTGTGTGTGTGTGTGTGTGTGTGTGTGTTTGTTGCCAAGGATCAAGGCTAGGGCTTTGTGTATGTTGGACAAATGCCTTACCACATGAACTCCAGCCACTCCCTATCTGTTCAAACTTTTAAGTGCATTTGTCTAAAGACACAATGACTTTGAAACCTTTGCTGTGGGTAAGCTGTGTCCTTACTTGAGGTTACTCAGCTTTCCATTACTGTAATTAATGGCCCAGGTGGATAATTTGCTTGTCTTTGTCTTATTTCTATGACAACCCCCCCCCCCACAAAGACAGCTTAAGAGAGGAAGTGTTTATTTGGGTTCACAGTTTGAGCAGCCCATCATGTTGGTAGAAGGCTGAGGCAGTTAGTCACATTACACCCAGTCAGGAAGGAAAGGGGTTTGATGTTGGTACCCAGCTCACTTTCTTCTTTTCTTGCAGTCCAGGGGCCATGCCCATGGAATGGTACTGCACAGTATTAGGGTGCTGCTCCCCGCCACGAAAGGCCTCCCAGATATTTGAGGAGTCTTGTCCAACAGCACCAAGGGGTGATTCTGTCTCATGCACTCAGGGCCTGAAGCTCACTGTGTAGACAAGGATGACCTTGAACTTCTGATTCTCCTGCCTCTGCCTCTCAAGTGCTGGGATGATAGGTTTATACCACTACAGTTTTAGGAACTCACGGCTTTGTGCATACCAACCAAGCAAGTAATCTACACACTAAGCAACATCCTTATCTCTGTGAATTGTTTCTTATAGTTAAAATCCAAATGAACTTTGATGAAGTAAAAATGCACTTCAGCTAGGTCTAGTGTTGGAGACATTTCGTCCCAGTTACTTGAGAAGCTGAGACAGGAGAATGCAAGTTCAAGGTCAGCCTGGGTAAGTGAGACCCTGACTCAAAAGTGAAAAAAACAAAATATACCTTGGATAGCTTCCATGAGACCACTTACTGGAGACAATGACTTTGATGATTTTAGCTCATAAGCCTTAGAACCTTTCCTGTGTGCTTGGGTGTGTCTGCAGATGTACGAATAGCAGCATCTGTCATAGACTTTACATTGTTGTGTGATTTTATTTTATTTCTTTCATAGTAAATCTTTTGGGGGCTGTTTTTGAGGAAGAGTTCTTCTGTGTAGCCTAGGCTGTCCTGGAACTCACTCTGTAGACCACATTGACTTCAAACAACTCAGAGATCTGCCTGCCTGTGCTTGCTGAGTGCTGGGATTAAAGGCATATGCAGCCACTACCAGCACATACAACATCATGAAATTTTAATTTAATTTGATTTTTCTTATATTATTAAAAATTTTTTTTGAAACAGGGATTTTTGAGACAGATCTCACTCTGTAGACCAGTCTCAGCTCAAACTCAGAGATTCGTACTAGGTTTAAAGGCTTGCGCCACCACCACCACCACCCAGCTTTCTTTCTTTCTTTTTTTTTTCTCTCTCTCTTTCTCTGTCTTCTTTCTTTCTACAGTACCTCATGTAGCCCAGGATCACTTTTCCCTTTGAACTTGCTATGTAGGCAGATATGACCTTGAACCCTCCTACCTCGACCTTCCCAGGCCTGGCTGACATTTTCACGTTAGTACTAACAAATCACCCTCATTCTTTCAAACTAATACTATTATGTTAGGCATTCTTCTGTGGGCAAACATCTAAACTGCTCTCATGGCTGGCCATTGCAAATTTTATTTGGTGAGCATGCACATGGGACCTGCTGTGATCTCTCAGGAACAGATGCTGACAAGTGGGCTTGCTTGCTTGGTGAAGGATGGGCTCCTGTAATGCCATACAGGGCACTGCTGTGTTTACCACTCTAGAGGTGGTGGGACCCAGGAGAATGGAGAGGATAGATGAGATGGACTAAAGTCTCATGCAATAGCCAACTTTATTCAGAGCATCAGACAATTTATACTTTCAGGGTTAATAGGAGTCACTTGGGTAAAGTATACACTAGCAAGGGGAAGACACATGTGGCCAACAAGCTGCATGTGGCAAAACCAGGTCTTCCATAGAGGCATGTAAACACATAACAACAGTCAGTGGTAATGAATCATCTGAAATAAACTCACTCCTGTCTGATACACCTGGGAGGAACACAAAAGCATAATTCAAGAACAATTCCAAGAAACTGAGGCCACAAACTCTTGTCTTGGTTACTTGGAGTTTTCTTACAAACACTCAGATAGCTCCTCGCATGACTCCATTCTAGGACCCTGTTTTGACATTGCTGTGTTGGCTTTTGGAGATTTTATTAATTTACATTTCTTCAATTATGGGAGGATATACAAGAGACTCAAAATTACATTTTCTTGGGTTCATACATGAACCTTGGGTTTTATTTTTCTTCTTCCCTCCTACTCTTCCTCTTTCTCCCCCTCCCCCTTTTTGAGAGATGGTCTCACTCTGTAGACCAGGCTGGCCTCAGACTCAGAGATGTGCCTATCTCTGCCTCCCAAGTGCTGGAATCAAAGGCCTGTGTCCCCACACTCTGCTTCTTCCTTTCTTTAGTTTTTCATGCTGTGAACCTAGTACCTCACATACAGCATACAAGCACTCCACCACTAAGCAGTACTCCTGTTCCTTTTCATATTTTTATTGTTAAGCTAGGGTCTTCCTAAGTTACACAGATTGGCTTTGAACTTGCTCTGTATCACAGACAGGGCATGAATTTGCTACCCTCTTGCTTCAGCTTCCCAAGAGTCTTTGCTTACTGTCTGTTGCTGTGAATAAAGACTATGATTAAAGGTAATGTTGGGGAGGGAAAGGTTTACTTCACATTATCAAGGGAAATCAGGGCAGGAACTCAAGACAGAAACTTGGAGGCAGGAGCTGAAGCAGAGGCCATGGAAATACACTGCTCACTGGCTTACTCTGTATGCCTTGCTCAGCCTGCTTCCTCATACAACCCAGAACCACCTGGCTAGGAGTGGCATCGCCCACAGTGGGCTGGGCTCTCTAAAATGTGTCATTAATTGAGAAAATACTCCCACACACTTGCCTACAGGCCAATCTGATCGAGGTATTTTCTCAAGTGCAGTTCCCTCTTACCAGATGACCCTAGCTTGTGCCAAGTTGATTTAAAAAAAAAAATCAAAGTAGGACACCAAGTAGCTGATGTGTCAGTTCTGCGCCATTGCACCCAGCGTGTTTTCCAGCAGGTTTCTGCACTAAGTGAAACTAGGAGCATCTGTCAGGGCACATGGCTTCCTCGTACTTCTTTAATGGTAGCATTTGGTTGTCATTTTTGCTGTTGTGTAGGGAGCGCAGACCCCGTACCTTCACTTGTCTGAGCTGCAGGAAGGAGAACACACATTTCAGCTGATGGTGACGGATTCCTCAGGACAGCAATCCACCGCTTTGGTCGCTGTGACTGTCCAGGCTGGTAGGTGAGACACAAATGAGATTTGACCCCAGACATGAAAACGGAAATGATAACTGGACTCTTGGCCTTCAGATGTGTCTAAGTTGAGATTCCTGAGCTGGCAGGAAATCAGGGATATGAGAGCTGATGTGCCGTAGAAAACCAATTTTCCTTTGAGGTTCTGGATCTTGTCTTGTGTCTCTATACCACAGTACAAACGACAAAATGAGTCACTGCCTGTGCCTCTGATTTATCATGTAGTAACCTGTATGTCTGTCATACTCCTCTTGGGAGAGTTCCAGGGCATCTCGGGTAGACTCGGTGATGTGTAGCCTGATACCCAGATGCAGCCAGACACTGGGGGAGGGTCACCCCAGGTTCCACTCATTTATTAGTGTTATGAAAACTCAGGACTCTGCCTTCAGGAGACTCACAGGTAGTCAGCCAGACCTTGCTTACCATCGATGGTCTTGGCTTCAAAACTCCTCTATAAAAGACTTGCTGTGTCCACAACCATCACCCAGCTTGCTGAGGATGGGAGCAGTCTCAACTGAAAGACAACTATCTACCATTAATTTATTTTCTCACTAACTGATTCAGCTAAGATGTTAAAAGTGCTCTGAGCCAGACCCTAGGGATGTGGAATTAAAAAGGATGAATCTGGCCTCTGCCCTTCCAGGGCTGTAGCAAGTGCATGTGAAGTTATTCAGGTGCTCCCCTTAGTAAGGAAGAAACTTGGCTCCATAAATAGCTTTTACTGAAGTCCCTGTTGACACACTCATAGCATATGATCAGGAGAAGGATGGGGAGTGGAAGACAAGAAGAAAGGTGTTTAGAAAGAGAGGACCAGATTCCCACAGGCCACAGGATGAAAGGAGACTGGATATGTTGAGGAACTAAAAAAAAAAAAAAAAAAGGTGTAATTGTAGAAAAAAGGAGACAGAACAAAGCCTGTGGGACCAGGATTGGAATGGGAAGCCCACAGAGGGATAGGGTTCTCATGAAAGGCTTAGTCCTCAGGAAATCAGGAAGCCACTGTGCATACTGAGGACATGGAGGAAAAACATTATGTCCCCATGGTAATGGCTGTGCCTATGTGATGCTTGTCTTGGACATGTGACCTTTTTTGGAGGGGGGCAGGGCATAAATAATAGCTATTCATAAAACTAACACCACGAGCTACGTTTTATTTCATTTTCTTTCTTCCAGCATTCAATTGAAATAGTTTCCTTTTTAAAAATACTAATTTGTTTTTGTGTGCCCGGGTGTTTGGCTTGCACAAATGTCAGTGAAGGCCAGGAGGAGGCGTCAGAACTAGAGTCACAGACTGTTGTGAGCTGCCATGTGGATACGGGGAGTTGAACCCCGGTCTGTCTTTCCAGCCCTACAACTAAAATATTTTCAGCATTTGCTATTTAGCAAGTACTGTGCTAGGTGGTGAGGATGGACACAAGAAGAGAGCAAACCTGTGCATATTGATTTTGTTCCCTCCTTTCTCTCCTCCCCTGCGTTCTTTCTTCTTTCCTTCCCTTTCCTTAATCCCCCTTCCTCCCCCTTGCCTTCCATCCCTCCTTTCTTTTCTCCTTCCCTTCTTTCCCTCCTTTCTTTTCTTTTTCCCTCCTTCCTACTTCCCTTCATTCCTCTCTTCTTTCCTCTCCTCAATGGCTGCAATTCTAGAAAACAACCAGCCTCCAGTGGCTGTGGCCGGCCCCGATAAGGAGCTGTTCTTCCCGGTGCAGAATACTACACTGGATGGGAGCAGAAGCAGTGATGACCACGGCATTGTCTGCTACCACTGGGAGCACATCAGGTAGTGTGTTCGCCCAGCTCTGAGGCTGTGTAATTGATGAACGACAGCATCCCTTCCCTGGAGGATTGCATTAAACAACTTGAGCTTGTTGAAAAGTCAAGGTTTAAGCAAAGAGTAGCTGGGCCTTATTGATAAAAACATGTATTATAGGCATGGTGGTGCACGCTTATAATCCTTGGACTTGGGAGACTGAGGCAGGAAACTCTTGAGTTCAAGGCTAGCCTAAGCTACATAGTGAGACCTCCCCCCTCTGCCAAATCTCAAGCAAATGAGCAAACAGTAAGATGGTAGAGTTTTTGGGAAGATGGACACTGGTTGGCAGTGGAGGGAAGAGGAGCCCAGAATAGGTGGACAGGGCTGGCTTGGTGTGAGGTCAAAGAGATGTAGGGAAAGCTGTGTGTGGTCTGTTTACATCCAGCCAACCCCAGGACTGCATACTACAGATGTACAGAGTTCCAGGTGAGATCACATTATGACATTTCTGAGCCTTTACCTACTGGGTCTCAATACTACATGGCTTCTGAAGAGGGAACTGCATCACTCCCATTTTTTGTTTGTTTATTTTGAGAGAGGGTTTTACTGTGTAATCCTGCCTGGTCTGGAACTCTCTATGTAGACCAGGCTGGCCTTCAGTGACAGAGATCCATTTGCCTCTGACTGTCTTCTACCTCCCAGGTGCTGGGATTAAAGGCATGTGCCATGACACTGGGCTGGATCATCCCCATTTTAAAGTTCAAAAACTCAAGCTTGATGAAGCTAGTGAGTCCGAATAGTTTAGGTTACCTAGACAGGAGGAGGCTACATGGAGACACAAGCCTGCATCTGTCTGACAACCACGCCCAGGATCTTATTGACTAGATGTAATGGCAGATCATCTGGCTCATGTCTTCCTCTTCTACACACCCCCTGAAGCTAGATGAGGACTTAACTGAGTTTCATTCAAAGAAGAAATGGGAGGTTTGGGTTAGTGGTGCACACTTGTCATCTCAGCTTAGGAGACTGATGCAGAAAGCTCATCATGAGTTCAAGGCTAGCCTGGTCTACATCGTGAAACTATCTTTAAAAAAAAAAAAAACTGAAGTCGAGCAGTTTCCTAGGTTTCATTTTCTAAAGAGAGATAATTTTGGTGGCATCTCAATTAAAAAAGAAAAAAGAATGAAAATGATAGGAAGGGGGAATAGGGAGGGGTTTGTTACTGAGATGTAACTTGAAAAAAAAATAAAGTATTTAAAAAAAAAAAGAATGAAAACCCTTTCCCCAGAACATTTCTTTTGATACAGACTTTAGCTTTGACCTTCATGCTAAACTAGAGAACATATATGCTCATAAAGTTATCCTAGAATTCTGTAGAAGGCCAGATGGTCACTACAATCAGAAGTAGAAGCATATGCTAGCGCATATCTCATGCCCCACCCTTTGTCTACACACCCCCATTTTACAGGGGCCCCAGTGCAGTGGACATGGAGAACGTGGACAAAGCCATAGCCACTGTGGCTGGGCTTCAGGTGGGTACCTACCACTTCCGTTTAACCGTGAGAGACCAGCAGGGGCTGAGCAGCACATCCACCCTGACCGTGGCTGTGAAGAAGGGTGAGTGGGCTTGGTGACAGGTCTTGAACCTGCCCTGCCTTCCAGCCTCCCAGGTCCCCCTGGCAGTGATTGATTACCCAGCAACGCTGGTGTTTACTCACGAGTTCACAACTGAGTGAGCTCTGCCCACAGGGGCTAACCTTCTCCCTGATGTCAACTCCAGTTAAGTCCTGTCTGGCCTGAGGAGTGTGTAGAGGAGGACTACATGAGCCAACGTTCTCTGTGGGGAAAAAGCATTGCCTTTTCTTTGCCAAGCAGTTCACTCTGCTGCGACCCTGGCCACGAAAGATCCAATTCTTGGCAGTGCCTTGCTTTCTTCTTTCTTGGAAACCCAAGAGTGAAAATATGTTCAAGTTATATAATTTATTTTTCAAAGTAGAAGTTTACATTTTTTTTATTTTATTTATTTTTTATTATTTTTTTTAATTTATTTATTTATTATGTATACTGTGTTCTGTCTGCAGGTATGCCTGCAGGCCAGAGGAGGGCACCAGATTTCATTATGGATGGTTGTGAGCCACCATGTGGTTGCTGGGAATTGAACTCAGGACCTTTGGAAGAACAGCCAGTGCTCTTAACCTCTGAGCCATCTCTCTAGCCCCAGAAGTTTACATTTTTTAATTATGTTTTTATTTATTGTGTATATGTGGGAATGTGCTTGCTACAGTGTGTGTGTGTGTGTGTGTGTGTGTGTGTGTGTGTGTGTG
>CAJQZJ010024930.1:0-11019 GCA_907164525.1 Lophiomys imhausi | reverse complement strand
ACCCTACTCCATTGCTGGTGGGAGTGCAGGCTTGTGCAACCACTATGGAGGTCTGTCTGGCGATATCTTAGAAATCTAGGAATAACCTTGCCTCAAGACCCAGCCATACCACTTCTGGGTATACACCCAAAGGACCTCTCACGGAGACATAGGGAAGTCTCCTCATCTATGTTCATAGCAGCCTTATTTGTAATAGCTAGAAATTGGAAACAACCCAGATGTCCCTCAACTGAAGAATGGATTAAAAAATTGTGGTACATCTATACAATGGAATATTACTCAGCTATCAGAAACAATGAAATCATGCAATTTGCAACCAAATGGATGGATCTAGAGGAGCTCATCCTGAGTGAGCTAACCCAGTCTCAGAAGGATGCACATGGCATCTATTCACTTATAATAGGTTTTTAACTATATCGTACAGGATATCTGTACTACAACCAACACACCAAAAGGAACAAGGACATAATTTTTTTTTATCTTTTACTTTTTCCTTCTTTTTTTCTTTTTTCTTTTTCCTTTTCCCTTCTCTTTTTCCTCTCTTTTTTTGTTGACATTCTTTGTTTTTGTGGGTTTGTGTGTTTGTTGGTCTTTTTTTTAGTATTTCCCCAGTAGCAATGAGACACCATTCACTGGCAGTACTGCCTCGTAGGCCCCCGGTGAATGAAGAGGCTCTTGGCCCTCATATGACTCCTGATCTGTGGTGAGAGACTGTTAGGCAGGGAAACTCCACCCCAGAGGAACAAGACGGAAGGGTCAGGGGGTAGAGCATGAGGGTGGGGCTGGGAAGCGGGAAAAGAGAACAATATGATAAGGATGTAACCTGAAGCAACAAACAAATAAATTTATTAACTAAAAAAATAAGGCAGGGGGCAGGGCTGAAACACTGTGAATGGAACAGAGGATACAGCCATTCGGCCTGGTTTTGCAGACCTCCAGGTGTAGAGAAGACGTGGAGCTATGGTAAAATACAAGAGAATTGTGGTATTGGCCCATGCCTTTGACTTCAGCGGAGATTGGGGGGGAGCACCGTAGAGTTGGTGGTCTTATGTATTCTGGAGTCATACGGAGCGGGGTGGTGAGGGTGCACACTCTTGGTCCCACCATTCAAGAAGAGTACACCCTTGGTCCCAGCTCCCAGCACACTGGACACAGAAACGGGCAGATACCGGAGCTCAGGGTCATCCTGATGCAGGGCAAACTCTAAATAGAGAAAGACTTCGATCCAGGAGTGGTGGAACACATCTTTGATCCCTTCAGATGGGAAACACAGGTCCCTGATCCCAATAATTAGAGTTCAGAGATACACACATGGGATTTGGAGGGACCTAGTTTTGGAGGTTACTTACAAAAGGCCTTCTCGATGCAGGCAGATTGTCCTTTGGGATCTCAAAATATATACACTGGAGGTGGTTTAGCTCCAAGGTGACAGAATGATTTCTTCTTTAACCCGGATTGAAAGATAACGTTTTGTATGTTGTCAGAAGGCCAAATTTGCTTCAGGAGAAGTACTACCTAGCCCCCCCACCCCCCCTCCAAAAAAAGAGGGCAATTGTCCTAGGGTTTGGATTGGGGCAGGGCTCTGTTCTTATCGTTCCAGGAGAATCGAAGGGTCCATTAGGGGAGCCCAGGGACGGCTGGACAGCGGAATCCTCAGCAGAGAGCAGAATCAGGCACCAAGGAGGATGAGTGACCCAGTTGATTCTGCCTGGCAGACTTCCTCAATAGCTGTCTCCATCGGGGGCCTGCAACCACCACAGCAATCCAATGTCACTGGGACCGCTCAGCTCTACACAATGCCCTGGCAGGAACCTCAGTGAAGCCTGCAAGATCAGCTTCTGCCTACAAACCCGTAGGTCATCTAAACAGCTGAGAACAGAAGGACTGAACATAAAAGGAGTGTACTAACATTTTTAATCATTTTTCCCATTTGGGTTCAGGCCCCAAACAGGTCTACTACGACCCAAATCAGCAGGAAGTCACTTTAAGAGAGCGACGTCCCATGCCCAGTGGATGGGGAAGGTGTTTCTCCCCCCTTCTTCTAGGTTATTTGAAGGATAACTGAAAACTCTGATATGTAGGGGAAGAGACTACAAGCTGATAAATGGTCCTGTCTTAATGGGTTTTGGAGGTTAGCCCCAGGGAATTCCTACTTTTCCTTTTCTGTATCCTTCTTCCTCTCCTATGTAGGAGTGCATGGGCTTGAGAAAAATTAGTTATAGACATAGCACAGGAAGGTCCAAGAAGAATGGGCAGATTATTAAATATGCCCTTATACCTTTGTATATTGATACAAAATTAATATTTTATTTTGCCACAATGGTATTGACCCTTGCATATGGACGTAATATTAAGATTATATTGGGCTACATAGGCATTGATCTTGGTATATTGATACATAATTAAGAGTATATTTAACCACAATTGAATAGATCTTTGTATATTGATACAAATTTAAAGGTAACGCTTCCTAATGGTATCATACCTAGAGATACTTAAAAATAAAATGTGAAGCTCTGACCTCTTGATACAACCGTCTAAAACAGTCTAGGATAGTTAAAACAAACTCCTAGTCATGCAAACATGTCACTTTGTTAGCTACTATGACAGTCTATCACAGATATTCTCTAAACTACCCAGTAATCAAGTTGCTAAGAGACAAGCAACATTTGCTTATCTAAATACAAGAGATGGATAGGGCATCTTCAAAAACCCCAAGAGATCTGCAGATTATGGCTTTCAAAGATGCTATCTTAAATCAAGATTTTTTTTTATATCGAGACATATCAGCGCCTGACAGCACCCCCTATTCTATTCCAAGTAGAAGATAAGCATCGAAGAACCTCCACTGTAAGATGGTTGAATTAGTGGCAAGGTTATCTCTTGGCATGAAAAAAAACCCTTGCACCAACTGCAGACAGACTGCTGTCCAAAAAGGACAAAACTTGGTAGCAGGGAAGTCGACAGCCTAACTCTGCCAAGACAGGGTAGGGAAGTCCTTCATAATACCTGCTCTACAACAAATGTCTGTCAGAGAAACAGGACCCAAAGTCTGAAGATTGATGCTGGAATGTATGGAGAGAAAATGGGAACTGTCCAGGCAGTCATTGGTATGTTCTTTCTTAGTTTTGGAAGCTGCAGGCCCTGCACTTCCTATATAAGCAAATATATTTATCCCTCTCAGGTCTCTGAGGTGGCTGAAGAATAGACAGCTAGAGTCTCATAGTTAAATTTTGAATTGTTTAGGAATCAAGAGGGTGTTATAGATCTAAGAAGATACTCTTAAAAGTGTGTCGCAAGATAGTATGAATGTTGAGCCACATATAGACCTTTAAACTCATGGAGTTGGTTAGATAGTAGAATGTTAAAGTCAGGGGCCAAATATATATAAACTGGACATTGGGAAGGTATACTGGGCCATTTAACTCTCATAAATATGGCATATTTATATCTATTGTTTTGTATAATACTTACTGTTATAAGAGAACGAACCATCTGTTGGACTGAAAGGGGAAACTTCTGGGGGGAAGAGGGTGGAAGGGCGGGATAGGAAGGGGGAATAGGGAGGGGTTTGTTACTGAGATGTAACTTGAAGAAAAAAAATAATGTATTTAAAAAAAATGTGTACATGATCTAAAGGCCTCTTCCCTTTCTTTCTTTAGGGGCTTGAAGTTCTTGTTGTATAGGTCCTTTACTTGCTTGGTTAGAGTTACCCCCAGGTATTTTATATTGTTTGTGGCTATTTAAGGGGGTTGTTTCCCTTATTTCTTTCTCGGTATATTTGTTTGTTGTATAAAGAAGGGCTTCTGATTTTTTTGAGTTAATTTTGTATCCAGCCACCTTGCTGAAGTTGTTTATCAGCTGTAAGAGTTCTTTGGTGGAGTTTTTGGGGTCGCTTATGTATACTAACATATCATCTGCGAATAGGGATAATTTGACTTCTAAAACTTGGTAGCAGGGAAGTCAACAGCCTAGCTCTGCCAAGAAATGTTAGGTAAGTCCTTCATAATTCCTGCTCTACAATCAACGTCTGTCAGTGAAACAGAACCAAAAGGGTGAACACTGATGCTTGAATGTGTGGAGAGAAAAGGGGAACTGTCCAGGCAGTCACTGGTTTGTCATTTCTTAGTATTGAAAGCTGCAGGCCCTGCACTTCCTATATAATCAGATATATTTATCCCTCTCAGGTCTCTGAGGTGGTTGAAGAATAGACAGCTAGAGTCTCATAGTTAAATTTTGAGTTGTTTAGGATTCAAGAGGGCATTCTAGATCTAAGAAGATGGTTATAATAGTGATGCAAGTTAGTATGAAAGCTAAGTCAGTTATAGAACTTTAAATTCATGGAGATGGTTAGATGGTAGAATGTTAAAATCAGGGGCCAAATATGTATGAACTGGACATTGGGAAGGTACACTGGGCCATTTAACACTCATAAATGTGACATATTTATTTCTGTTGTTTTGTATAGTATTTACTGTTATTAGAGAAGGAACCATTTGTTGGACTGAAAGGGGAAGCTGTTGGGGGGAAGAGGGTGGAAGGGTGGGACAGGAACGGGGAATTGGGAAGGGTTTGTGACTGAGATGTAACTTGAAGAAAAAAAAATAAAGTATTTAATAAAAAAAGGACAGTGAAAAAAATGTGTACATGATTTAGAGGGAAATGAACACAACATTAAACCAATATAGACAATTTTCAAAATATTTATTTACTCATTACTGTGATGGTCTTCCTTTTCCCTTGTCTATATATATATATATATATATATATATATATGTATGTATGTATGTATGTATATATATATATATGTATGTATGTATATATGTACAGCATGTATATGAAGTGTCTATGGAATCCAAAAGAGCATGTTAGATTCCCTTGTAACTAGAGGTACAGGAAATTATGGATCTCTATGTGTATGCTGGTAATTGAACCTAACTCCTATGGAAGAGCATCTTTCCAACTCTAGACATAGGAAATTTTGACATTATGTATTTGAAAAACACCTAGATTTTTGTGATGTTCTTAAAGTGGTCCCAATATGCTCATATGTTTTAATACTTGGTCTCCAGTTAATGGAACTGTTTAGAAATGATTAGGAGGTGTGACTATGTTGGAGAAGATATGTTTCAGAGAGGGGGTTTTGGGGTTTCAAAATCCCAAGCCAGGCCCAGTGTCTCTCTCTCTTACTGCTGTTGCCTGTGGATAATATTCTAAAGCTCTCAGTCTCATTGTGCTTGCCTCCCTGCCACTACATTTCCCACCACCATGATTACAACAGTAAGCAACCCCTCAATTAAATGCTATTTTTAAATTTACCTTTGTCATAGTGTCTTTTCACACCAACAGAACACTAATACAATTTCATATTCTTAATCTTTTCTAGAGGTAAATATAAGACACACACACAAAGGAATCAATTTGTCAACTTTTTAATACTTGGGAAGATAGATTATGTAGAATTTTACTGAATTTGTACATTTTCTTTCTGAGAAGCACTAAAGCCAGATTGGAATAACTCTCCAAACACTTTATAAAAATGAGGTAGGAAACCAGAAAGTTACTGAAATTCAAATAACATCACATATGTCATCCAGTGGCATACAAGGCCATTGGAAGATTCTCAGAGCCTCCACAGAACAACATTAACAAATTGATTCCCAAGAAAACATCAGGTAGTAAAAAAACCATACTATTGATTCAAGAATTGTGGTTTGATATTCCATAGAAATAGTGAATGTAAGACAGATGTATTTAGACTGAACCCTTCAGCAGTATAAAGTAACAGGAATATTCCTAAGTGGTTGGGTTAAATGAAAAACTATAAAGCATTACTAGTCATGTTAGTGATCATCAATTTTAATTGAGAAAGAGAGTAGTAGCAATATCCAATATGGTGAGGTTTAGCATTTAAGACACCATGAAAAATATAAATGTATTAGCAATAGGTACACATAAGAGTTTCTGTAAGAAGACTGGTCAATGCAGAGAGATTCAACATATAAATCAGCATGGGAAACTCATGTAGTATAATGACAGTATAGAGAATGGCTAAGATAAAGAAAATGAAAGCAGGAGTAGATAAACATCAAGCATGAGCGTTTGGGGCTGGAGAGATAGCTCGATGTTCAGATAACTGGCTGTTTGTCCAGAGGACTCAACACCCACATGGCAGTTCCCATCTTCTGTAACCTGGTCTCCAAGTGCCCCATTATCCTTTTCTGGTCTGTGCATGCATACAGTACACATACACACTCATGTACAAAATAAACTAAATACTTTATAAAAGAAGAGGCTGTGATGGAGGATATATTGAGAATCCATAACAACAGAATGGCCAAATATTAGTATTTATTAGGGTTAATTTTATTTGTCAATTAGATCCATTGCTATATGGTGGAGAGATTTTATTTTGAATTAAAAAAGATGCATACACATTGGATCTTACCTTACTAGACTGAGGAGCATTACCTGGGAAATCTTGTTTTCATCTGAAGCTTAATTTTGAGACTTCAATTTTTTTCAAAATCAGGAACTAATATGCAAACTTAGCAAAAGCTAGTTATTTAGATGATATTTACATAGATAGATACATAGAGGCAAAGCTACATAGTTGAATAAATACATATTTAAGAGAAAACTACCACAGATCGTTTTACAATCATGTCTTTGTTTTGCATATTAGGAACTTCATAGATGGTACTGAGAAGAAAATACAAATAAAACAAAAATAAATGAATCAAATCTTCTTTAGGAGGTGTATTGCATAACTATTCTTAACTAAACTTTTAATGTTGCGCTAACACCCATAAGTAAACTGTGTTTTCGGTTTTTGGCTTGATATGTAGATATTTTTTCTTAATTATGTAATAAAAAATTGGATTTTGTCATGACAATTGGTTGACATTTAAAAAAATGACTTCAAATAGGTCAGTGATTTTAATATTTTCATGCTTTGAAATCATGACACGGCATTGACTTCACAAGAAGTAATATGAATTAGAAGTTATAGCTCTTTTTAATTTCCCTAATTATATTAAAAATCAGTAATAAAAGGGTGAGGAATTGCCACTTCGAATCCTGTAATAAATCTGAGGTTTATTTTTCTATCACTTTCTACATGGGGTGATTTTTCTTTAGTGGAAACAAGAAGTAATAAAAAATAGAATAGATAGTCTTTCCCTGGAGTGGTCAGAAAGACAATTCACTAGTGACCACTGCAAATTGCCTGAGTACAATAAAGGCCGTTGATTCATTGGCTCTGTACAAAGACTGAGGACTCAGAGCACTAAAATTCCAGAAAAAAAAGTAGGGTGAAGGATGTAAAGGGAGTGGGCTGAATAGTAAAAATGGAATGAGAGAAACTCCTAATACAATATTCTGTGGTAAGCTTCAAACCTGATGCAATATTTAAAAAGTGGCATGATTTTTAAATGTGCACTGTAGATACATAAAACAGAATAGTAAGCCAGATAAAAAGTCAGAGAAAGCATCTAAAATCAGCAGACCAAAAATACAAGAGGATTACTGTTACAGGAATTGAGAGAGCAGAACAGAGCTCAAAGAGATTGACAGGAAAGGGATAATGAGGGGTGAAAAAGCTGAGATGCAGTGAAAAAGAAAAGCAACATGCTAACAGGACAGACAGAGGATGTTCATTGCAAAGTCACTAAATGAGCAGCAATTGTAAGATGATGGAAGGAATAAATGGACCATGGAGAAGGCAGGGGAGATGCTATCGGTAAGGCATGCTGCTTTGAAAAAAGGGGGTTGATTTCCTTTCTCTAAATTGAGGGGAACATTACCACCTGTTCTATTGGAATGAATTGCATTGGAACAGTAGCACACGATCAAATGTGTGCAATGAACATTTAGAAAATCTATTTCTAAGCCTATCTGGCTGTGCATATGTGAGTGTGTGTATGTGTGTGCTTGTGAGCCCAGGATTTCAGTGCTATTACCATTAACTACTGCTTAAAACACAATCCACGAGTTTCAATGCAGAAAATGGGGTATTTAAAGTTTATAAGTATGTAAAGATGATTAGGTACAGTAAAGGATGTGGACTCTATCAGTTAAATGTCCCCAAAGGAAAATCGTTTTCCCAGTTACCAAATTACATCTGAACCCAAAGGTCAATTTAATAAGATTAGTCAACTACTGGTTCAGGCTTAGAGGGAGGGGAGGTTACAGTTCACAGTTTATACCCAGATGGTTCCAGTTCATTTGATGAAGTTGACTATTTTCTCCTTGTAAAAATTCTCTCCATGAATTACACAGCCCTGGTTTTAGTTTTAGTGTCCTGTATCCATTTCTAACATTTTCATAAAAAATAGGACTTAATTTTTTACTGCCTCTGTGTCTCTCTGTATCTATGCATGTGCAGACATGGATTTGTGTGGATATCTGATTATATAGTCTCTAGGCAGCAGTGCATTGTCCTTGAGATTTCTTCTTTTCTTTTTGTTAAACACATCTACTTTTAGTGATGCAACATACTTCAGGGAAATGACTATTAAGTCTGTGGCCTGAAATGTGCACTTTGTAGACTTTATACTGTCAGGTAAAATTTTCACTTTTATACTCTACTTTCTGGTTGGATGTAATATCATAATTTTGAGCACATTTAATTTCTATTTTTTCCAAATATTCTGCTTACATTTTACATTGTTTTCAAGTTAGTTAGACCAGCATCACTTCAAGAGTTAGGACTTCAAACCTCAGAAACACTTTTCCTTTACCTCATCAGTTGAGGGTTATAAAACCTTTCTTTCTTTTCTTTTCTTTGTTTGTTTCTTTTTTTTTTAAGACAAAGTTTCTCTGTGTATCTCTGGATGATGTGGACTCACTTTGCAGACCAGGCTAGCCTTGAACTCACAGAGAGTTCCGCCTTCCTCTGTACTAGTATTGGGATTAAAGGTGTGTGGCACCATGCACAGCTATAAAATCTTTCAATATTGGACAAAAACCAGGTATCCTGGGGGGAAAACCCCTATCCTCAGAGGCTCCAACTTATGTAGATTTAAAGTCATTAAAGCAAGAAAGTCTAAGGAAAAGTGGTACCATGCTCCTTGAAAACAACTGCCTAGGAAAACATTTCCCTAGAGTTGTCATACAGGTGCTGATGAACCTGTGATCATCCAGAAGGGCTGGTGGTAGGTAATGTTTCAGGCACCTTGGCAAGCTGGGGGAAGAGATTTGCAGAATTCTGCATTGATGTTTACTTTGAAGACATCCAAGAACAGCAAAGAGGATCATGAAGAGCAGCCTCGGTAAGGTGCTATATGGCACAGTTGGAATATCTGAAAACATACACCAGAAGAATGCTGTGTGAAGGAGAAAGGTGAACCCTCAACTTAATGGAGATTACTGAATAGTGGAGATGTTGGTATCATGTGATATGTCCCAAAGAAAGCTGGGAGTATGATATCCAGTCAACCCAGGAGAAAATCTGGTACACTTAAGGCAGCAGAACTGAAGATGTGAGGCAAGTTTTATCACACCCCTATAGCCTGGAACTGTGGGCTAAATTAAAACTATTCTCCAATAAGCTACTTTGTTGGAGAATTTTATCAAAGCTGTAATGTACTAGCTACTTTTTTAATCACTATGATTAAACACCACAACCAAAGTAATTTGTAGAACCGTTTATTTGGGTTTATGGTTAGAGAGGGTTAGAGTCCATGATACTACAAAAGCAGAAACTAAAAAAATAACACAAGTTCACTTTTGATGTTGAAAGGAAAATAAATTGTGAGTAGCCAGGCATTTGTCAAAGCCAACTAATTAACATGTGTGAGTATGACTTTTGTCTTGAAGAAATGGATAATAATATTCAAAGTCCACAATTTACAAAGGCATTTATTCTGCTTAAAACAGAAAAAGAAGGGGATCCAAGATGGCGGCGGCCTGAACAGACGTATTTTGATTTCGGGGTTAACAGTCACCAGGCGGCAAGTGTTGCAGGACGCTGTACAAAGGGCACAACCATTCTAAATCTCACCCAGCTACACAGGGGCCACTGAGGATCCCTGGGAAGGACGCTCCTTCCCACTCTCAGACACACAAGGAAGCCGCTGGACCTGGGAATCGGGATCACCCATCCCCAAACAGGAGAGACTCCCGGTAAGTTCCAACCTAATAACCAGCAGGCAGATTCAGATCCCACGAAGAGATAATCCCCACCCTGCTGGGAACCCCCAGGTCTTGCACAGACAATCCAACTATCTGGTGAAAGGTTGTGACCCTTGGAAGTGACCGAATCTCACAAAGTGCCTTCAGACTGCAGATCGAGTCTGTGACGAAACTGACCAGTTTACAAGCCTGGGGAGCGGCAAGGCTACTGGAGCTGAACTGCAGAATAAACCACTAGAGGAACCAACCCCGGGAAAACTGCAAGATATTTGAAACTGTCGTATACCAGACTTTTGTACTAGTACTGGCCCTTCCAGTGGGGAACCAGAGCTTACTTGTACAGAGATCCACCACCTGGATTAGTTAGGTCTCCACCTGGGAGGCAGGGCTGAATGACTCACCTTATAGGGGTGGAGTAAGGCAACTCAACTCCTACACCAAAGTGCCCCCTTTGGACACTAGTCAAGAAGACAGCAAAAAAATTCCACATGGCCAGAGGCCCCAGACCAAAAACAAAACAACAACAAAAAAAAAAAAAACAGAGTGAAATGTCTCTAACAAAAGAAAGCAACGCTATTCCGTCCAGCCCGAACAATCTCACCACAACTGAAACACATGAAAATGATGACAATTCTACATTATGGAAAGTGATAGAGTCACTTCAAGAAGAACTTAAAACTATGAAGGAATTCAAAGAAGCCACAATTTTACAAGTCAAAACAATAAATAACACCATTAAAGAGCTCCAAGCCAAGGTGACCCAGCTTGAACAGGAAAAGGATAAAGCAATGAAAGATCTCCGGGCAAAAACAAGCAAGCTGGAGAAGGAAATGTACAAAACGAACAATACCATTCAAGACATGAAAATAGAAATGGAAATAATAA